>JAVXUO010002342.1:0-85000 GCA_033065855.1 Escallonia rubra | reverse complement strand
TGAGGATGGCAATACTGTGAAGGCTATGACGCGGGATGAATACACGACGACAATCACAGTCCGATGCTTAGGTCCAGAGTCAATGTCCGGCATTAGGGTTCTCTGTGTTTCTCTCTAGAATTCTAGAGTAAGAAACAGAAGGTGATAATGAGTTCTGAAATATCTCTCCTGAAAATGAATTCTCAAGACCCTTATCTATCGGGGTTAAGATTATGATGTCATCAAGCAACACTTGGCACTAGCTCTACGGGAGTGGCACGTCATTGAGGGGCCACAAATGTCAGTGTTTCTTCAAACTGTCGGATCGCATATTCATCTGGCCTGTCCCACATAGTGTCGCTCTGTCTGTCCGGAAAGACTGGCCCACACAGCGTCGGTGTGGTCAGAGAGCTCCCTTGATCTAGCCATTAGTCCAAAGCCCTTATAGAGGCCCATAGGGTATCAAGAGACACCAAAGACCTGACAGCAGTGGAGAAAACCCATCGCCCAACTGTCAGGCGGACTAGGCGCGATGCCCTTCTGAGACCTGCTCCTATCTCAGAGTGACCCAGAGGTCATACTCCCCAAGGGTGCCGATGAAAGCCCCTTAGTGCTGGAGCACGTAACCTAGTCACGCAGACACCCTAGTGGAGATAATGTCTTAGAGAGCAAGCATATCCCCCAGGTGAGTCCTTGTGTCGAAGCACTCATAGCGTGCTAAGGTAGTGACCCGGAAGATTTGCCTACTTGATGAGCCAATGTAGTGTCCGGAAGGAGTCGCCCGCCCGACATGCTGAGGTAGTGTCCTGGAGGACTCACCTACCCAACAGATTGAAGCAGTGACCCAAAGAAGTCGCCTACCTAACGGAAGGGAAGTTGGAGCTCCTTAGCGGAGATAGAGTCTTAGAGAGCGAGCCTATCCCGCAGGTGAGTCTTTGTGCCAGAGCACTAGAAGCGTGCCAAGATAGTATACCAGGAGGAGTCGCCTACCCAACGTGTCAATATAGCATCCCAGAGGAGTCCTCTACCTGGCGGAAGGGGAGTCTTATTGTCGGAGCACACTTGAAGCTCCATGGCAGACATAGTTTCCCGGAGGAATCACCTACCCCCACGGGATACTGCACACTCTGGGGAATAGGTCGAAGCATGTTTTATGATCAAGGCAAGATCTGTTGACTTATCATTTTTGATGATTCCAAATTTATTATCTCTAACATTAATCTGACAACATTATTAAGATAAACATTTCAGGATTTATCTTAATCAAACAAAGACAAGATCATGCCTTGGACATAGCTTGGACCAATATTTGGCATTGATCAAAGACTCGGACTACATTGAAGATACAAGAACATGTAGTCTATTTTATCCTTTTTTAACATTTCTAAGTCTTTCTTAAAAGATCTCACAGAAATTCAAGTAAAGAACCAAAACTGAATGTTTCAGTCGAAGGCAAACAGATTGCAGTCGACTAAATTCTGCAGCTCATTCGTTCTAGTCGAAGCGAAAGTTTTTAGTCGAAGCCAAAGTTTTTAGTCGAAGTCAAAAGCTTTCAGTTGAATGAAATGGAGTTTTCAGTCGACTCAATTCATCAGTGTCTTTTCTCTCTAAGTTTTTAGTCGGCCGATTTCTTAGAGTAGTTCTTTCAGTCGACTCAAACTTATGTTTCAGTCGAATCAATTTTTCAGGCTTTCCCTTCACAGCGGTTCATCTTCTTCTCTAGTATAAAAAGGGATCCTTGAGAGCTTTTAATACTACTTCTTGCAAATCTTTTTTAATACTCTATCTAACTCATCTAAAAAACACTCTCTCATCTTGTTCTCTCATTCTCATCTATTCTCTGTTGAGTGAGTTCATCTTTTAGATAGTTTATTATAAGCTTATTGGTTTGGTTCTTGAAAGAATATAGATCTTCCCACCTAAGAAGGCTTAGTCTAACATTATTCATTGTAACATTTACTCAAGAAGGAGTTTGTTTATTGTATTCCAATTATAATTCTCTTTTCATTTGTAAACTGTTGGAAACCTTGCAAGGGTTTCAGAAATTGTACTGTGGTTTGAGCTAGCACCCGAAGCTAGCTGGTTAGTGAAAGGCTCGAGTAGGTCTCCCTTGTGTGGAGTGCTCGGGACTGGACGTAGGCTATTGGGGCCGAACCAGTATAAATCTCTGTGTTGAATTTTATTATTGTTACATATGTCATTACTTTGTAATCTCATTTTTAATTTATACTCAAAGTTGTAAAACACCTATTCACCCCCCTCTAGGTGTACTTAGGGACCTACAAGGTGCACATGATGTGGTGAAAGGATGGACTAATGCTGGGGTGTGGTAGTGTGATACGATGCCGGGGGGCACGACTGTATAAATAATGATGTGCATGGGCACGACGAATGTGTGCAATGTCGAGGGCACGTGACATAGAAGGGTTGCACGGGTGGGGCGATAAGTATCACGGAGTCGGGCATCGTTCCGAGGGCACGTGACTCAGAGATAGTGCTTGGGCATGGCGACGAGTGTCGTGGAGTCAGGCACCCTGTGAGGGGCACATGATGCGTCGACGAAACTCAGGCGTGGCGACTGGTGTCCCATAGACGGGCGTCGTGCAGTAAAGACGGTGCGCGCAAGGGCGCGACGAAAGGTGTCGAGGAGACGGGCGTCGTGCTGGGGGCACGTGACACGGTGAAAGTGCTCGGGCGAGGTGGTCCAAACGTTCATAGCCAGGTTAAGATACCAGCAGTCCAATTGTGGGCACCCGGGTTGAGATAACAATTGTCCAACTATGCGCAGCCGAATTCGGATAGCAGTGGTCCAACTGTGTGTAGCCAAGTTGGGGTAGTAGCAGTCCAACTGTGCGTAGCCAGATTGGAATCGCAAATGTCCAACTATGCATAGCCAGAATGGGATAGCAACACATATTGATAAGAGATAAGTTTAGTTGGTTATTTATTAATGGGTAGTTTTCTTTTTCTAAGTGGTAGTAGTTATTTCCTATTTGGTAGTTCTCTTATAAGTGGTAGTTATTTTTTAAATCTAGTTTGTATTATAAATATTAGATATAAGAGTCATTGTAATGAACATCAATCATCATTAAACAAATCTTTTTCTTTATCTTCTTTCTCTTTTCAAAAAGAAATCTTCGTTCTTTGGATGACTCTTGTAAATTTTCTTCTCATGATACAAGCCTTCATAGATTAGAAGTTAGATGCTTTCAATGTATATTGGGGTGCACTTCAACATTCTACGCTAACAATTTCGCAGTTTCTAATCTTTCAAACACTTTGAAGAAGTCCTCGTCAAGAAGCCAAAAAGAATCCACACATTTCAATCAATTGTAACAATTGCCTACAAAGTGATTGTGTGTTTGCATAGGAGCAAACAACTACTAACTAAGGAGACAATTATGTTCTTATATTAAGTCTACATATAATTAGTTCATTAAAGGTAAGAAGTCACTTGAGTTTTAAATTTACGACCGTAGTTGTTCTGTCTTTCTTCTCCAGCTGTCACCATCATCCTTGCCAACATTCATGTTAGCAAAGCAACAAAGAATTGGCGGTGGAACACAATGCCCCTTGTTGTCCTTAAATCCTACCAGCCAACCCCACTTTCTTAGATAGCGCCAATGGTTCATTGCATCACGCCGGCAAGGTAGCGGTGGTGGCAGTAAGTTGATCCAATCGAAAGTGGTGGAGGTGGGGCTGATGGAGGTGGTGTGTAGTGGCGGTGATCCAATCGAATGTGGTGGCTAAGATCCAATTGGAAATACTAGGGGGGGGGGGGGGGAGCAAAAAAAAAACGGCTAACAATCTCCAAAACCACATCATTTTGGTTCGTAGCTATATAGAAGTAACCAATGTCATAGTAACCTATCCAACTTCTCCTTTCTAAAATTACTAATAAATAAAGAGGATTGATTTAGCTTTTTCTTCTTTCACATAAGAGTTAAAATAAAAAATGGCCAAACTGTCAAACATTTTAAAGAAATTTCTCTTTTACCGCAATGTGAAATGACACTTCGAAACTAAAGTTTAAAGACCATGGGGAAAGAAAATTAAGGCCCGTTTGACAAAGTTGTAGTTTTTAGTTTTGGTTTGCTCAAAAATAAAAACCAAAAATAGTTGTGTGTTTTTTTCTTTTTAAAAAAAAAAAAAAAACAGATAGATGTTTGGTAACCAGTTTTTTGTTTTTGAGTTTTCTTTCTACTTTTTTTTTCCATTTCTCATTAAATTCTCTTCTTCTCCAACGGAACCAAACAACCAAGCACCACTGCTGGTCAACACCACCACCAAAATCATACCACCCCCACCACTCCACTTTATGAAATCACACCCCCACTATCAACAATTAAACTCTATTTAAATTTAGCCAGTTTTCTCGATCATGGACAGAGCTAGAATTTTCGATCGTGGGCTTGGTGGTGTGGTCGTTCGTCACCGCCTTAGGGTCGGTGGCGTTGGTCTCGATGCCTTGCTTCTTCTTCGTTTTTTGTGGCTGTAGTATCTGATCTGAGTGGAGACAGCGGGGTGACGGTAGTGACGATCGGTGGAGCAGATATTGCGATGGTGAGTGGAGCAGATCTGTGATAATGAGGCTGCAACGGTGGTCAGATCTCTGGTGCGATGGCGATGGTTAGGCATGAGAGTTGAGTCACGATGCATATTGGCCTTGGGTGGAGCAAATCTGGGACGGTGGCATAGATTTCTCGATGCGATGGTGGCGGCGGAGCAAGGATGTGAGTGGCGACGGTGGTGGATTGACGGCGCTGGTCTCGATTTTAGGGTTGTCGATGGCGATCGATGGCGGCAGTGCAGTGGCGACAGCTTTGTCGTGTGGTGGTGGTTAGGGATTAGGGGTAACTGATGAGAATGATGAAATTGAAAAAAAAAAGTGTGTTCCAAATTGCTTTTAGTGAAGTTCGAAGGTGGGATTTGAAATAAAAACCAAAACTGAAAATCAAAAACTTCAAAATATAGTTATCAAAAAATAACCCAATATAGAAAACTAGTTTATAAAACTGAAGGGGAAAAAAAACTGTGAACCATTGTTTGCAAGCAGGTGTTAACAGTGTGGTGGATCAGGAGTTTGTGATATTCAGACCCATTTATTTATCATTTTTATTCTCATTTTCGTAAAGATGATTAGAAAAAAAAATATTATGTACTTTTATTAAAAAAAAATCTTGTTTACAAAAAATCTCATTAAAAAAATGAGAAAAAGGTAAAGCACCTTCCCAGTTGTTGTACTTTCGAAGAGAAATCAAGGGTCCCAAGGTAAATGTCCGTGCAAATAGCAAGGGTAAGATGGAACTAAAATGAGTAAAATGTTTCCGAATATGATACCATGCACGATTAGACCAAAAATGTGACCAAAAATGACAATGAAAATGACATTCGAAACAAGCCATGGCAGGCAAGAGGCGTCGTTCATTTCTTGTCTTCTAGACATCAGCTAGGTTTCGTTTAGAGGTGTTAGATTCATGGGCGGAGCTACAGTTGTACGAGAGGGGGCTATAGCCCCCCCTCAGATTTTGAAAAAAAAAAATATATATATATATATATAGTATTTTTTCATATTTTTCACACTTTTTCGGCTCTCTCTCTCTCTCTTCAGCTCTTCGGCTCTTCGGCTCTCTCTCTGATCTGAGACTCTCTCTTCTCACCAACCGAGACACCGACCGGCGCCTCACTCCGGCAGCCACGAACCCACTTCGGCTCACTCCTCCGGCACGGCGGCACCCACGACGAACCCATTTCGGCGCCTCACGGGCTCTCTCTCGTTTTCTAGATCTACGCCGACGGGCGACGGCGAGTCGGCAAGGACCCAGTGACCCCGGATCTACGCCGACGGCGAGTCGGCGACTTCGGTCTTCAGTCTTCACTCCAACAGTCCACCGCCGGCGGCAAGGACCCAGTGACCCCGGATCTACGCCGACGGCGAGTCGGCGACGGCGAGTCGGCGACTTCGGTCTTCAGTCTTCACTCCAACAGTCCACCGCCGGCGGCAAGGACCCAGTGACCCCGGATCTACCCCGACGGCGAGTCGGCGACTTCGATCTTCAGTCTTCACTCCAACAGTCCACCGGCGGCCAAGAACTCCGGCGGGCGGCGACTCGGTGACAAGTATGTTCCAACTTCCAAACTTTAATTTCACCTTTCATTGACTTGATCTAGTTGCCATCTCTATAAAATTTGTTTGTTATCTTTTTAGTATCATAGCTGAAATTAGGAATGGATTATGGATAATCTTGAGCATTGAATTGAATCAATTGATTATGGATAATGTTGAGCATTGATTATGGTTAATGTTTAGCATTGATTATGGATAATCTTGAGAATTGAATCAATTGATTATGGATAATGTTGAGTATTGATTATGGTTAATGTTTTGCATTGATTATGGATAATCTTGCGCATTGATTATGGTTAATGTTTAGCATTGATTATGAATAATCTTGAGATATTGATTATGGTTAATGTTTAGCATTGATTATGGATAATCTTGAGTTATTGATTATGATTAATGTTTAATATTGATTACGGATAATCTTGAGATATTGAGATATTGATTATGGTTACCGTTTAGCATTGAGATATTGAGATTGATGGAGGATNGGACCCAATTGGAGAGAGATATCGACTGTGAGGTTTAGTTGAATGGTTGATTGGAATTAGGTTAACGCAATAATGAAACATGACTGAAAAAGTAAAAAAATAATTAAAAAAAAATTTGTTGCTATTTTACTAATAAAAAAATTAATTTCGATATATATTTAGCACCCCCTGGGATGAAATCCTGGCTCCGCCCCTGGTTAGATTAGATAATAGTATTCAATCAAATATACTAAAAATATATATATATATATATATTGAGTGGAGGCATATTTAGGGTAGGATTGTCGATCAAGAGTAGATAATTAAATGATAGTATTAATGAAACTTTGATTCCGGTCACTATTCTTTTTATTGGATCATAGAGTGGTGGTACTTCAAAATTTAACAGAAAATACAAAGGAAATACATGGGTGAGAGTTTTGGCTAAAATTCAATGATTCATTGATACGAGACCTAGCTAGTACTGCAAAGTTATGGTGCCAGCTGGCCTTGATTACTTCCTCGTTTAGTTTTTGGGACAATAATTAGGTGCCTGGCTTTTATTCTCAATTATTGCTCATCTAAAATCCTATTTTACGAAGATATAGAACTTGTCAGATGTTCTGGATAACCAGCAGGGGTAGTTAACTCGCGAGTTAGAGGCATATATTTCGGCACCTATAGTTCAGACTATTCATGGCATATATTTGTCCTGGTTTGGATTTTCGAAACAATTGTACTTGGCACCTAGAGACAATGGCGAATTTACGATGAGCTCCACTTATCATCTTTTGAAATCAACAGGCAGAAAAACCCTCATTTTACCTTGTATCCCGCCGGCCGCATGCGCCCGCCTATGGAAGCTGAAACTTCCTCATAAGATTCTATTTTTCCTCGGGCAATGTCTTTGGGATTGCATGCCTTGCATCGTAGAAGCCTCACGGCAAAATCTCGTCATTTATGTCTTATTCATGCGGAGACTGCCTAACATCTATTCCTACAATGTGAGGCAGTGAGACCCATCTGGTTTGGAAAAAATCTGATCGAGTTTACAACTAATGCACCACATTGCTCTCTTTCTGTTTGGCTAGTGGCGCGGCTTCTTGTTAAACTTCTTAATATTCAATATACTCTTTCCTTTTGGCCTTTAGTTTTATGCTTATACACTCTAATGTGGCTGTCGGGCATTCAAACGGGTTTTCACGAATCCAGTTTCTGCCCAAGCCATGTCATTGGCCATACACTTAGGAGATGTTTGATAAAACTAAAATTTAAGTGCTGAAAAGTTAAGTACTGAATTCATAAAGTTGAAAACTTTAAGCGACTGAATGTTTATTGAAAAATAAATCAGCTCATTTGGTAAACCAAAAGCAAATGTCTGGAAGTTATTCAATTTACAAATTAATCCATTTTACCAAGGAATAATGGTGGTTGCTAAGTCGCGGTAATTATAGTTGTAGTAGAAAATTTGAATAATGGTTGTGGTGGTGGTTGTAGTGTGGTGGAGGCGGTGTTGCCAGTAAATTATTTGACGAGGCACATGGTAGTAATTGTTCTTTTTTTACAAATTTATTTTCAATATCTTTTAACCATCTCACTTAAAATTAAGTGATAAGCATTAAGTAAGTCCACCATAACTTAAAACTTCAGTTTATTTTTCGTAAGAATTAAAGTGATACCACATTAAGCGTTATAAAACGTACTTAATTGAAAATCATTAAAAATTTTAAGTTTTACTTGCTTAATTGCGTTATCAAACACTCCCTTAATCTTCGGCGTTTAAGTTTTTTGGCCTTTGCAAGCGGCCGGGGCATACAAGAGTCCCGAAACGTAGGTGAAGGCTTGGCTATCCCGGTAGAAGGTTATGTCTCTGTTACAGCCAAAACTCTACTTTTGTACTCATGCCCCTATCCATTAACGGGTTCGGCCAGTTTTTTTTTGCTTTAGTATGGTTTAGGTTCTCGCAAAATCACGTGCGGGAATTGGCATGGATGCAGTTGATGAGTCAGGGGCATGTGTGGTTTGTTTGCACGCTCTACTTGTTGTACTAATCTTTCTTGTGCCATTGTGACGTCTTTGAGTTATAACTAGGGCTGTAAATGAACCGAGCTATTCACGAACAGCTCGTGGTTCGTTCTCGTCATAACTCGTTCATGTTCGTTCATGTAATAGATGAACCGAACACCAACACAATTTTAGGTCTCGTTTATTAAACGAGCCGAGTTTGAACATAATGACGTTTGTTTATTAATGTTCGTGAACAAGAGGTTTCGTTTAATAAACGAGCCAAACACGAGCCTATTCTTATAAACGAACATCGCTTCGTTTATACTCGTTAAAAAATACAGTATATTACACAAAATATCTTCTATTGGGAAGTGTGTTGTGGGACGTGGAAGCATGTGGATCACTTATCCTCTCTGGCTCTCTCTATGACTATCACCAAATTCATTTCTCTTCTCATCAGAGAGACAACAGTCAACACCCGTGCTCCCTCTCCCATCCGTATATCGCCGGCCAGACCACACACCACGCTGTCAGCCATACCACACCCCATGCCTCGGCCAGACCACCGCTCAGTCGCTCACACCGCCTCCTTCTCTCAAATACTCAAACACCTTCTTTTCTGTAGTCAGCAGTTTGAGATCACTGAGTTTCTTCTTCGTCTTTAAAGCAATTTCTTCTTGGTGATCAGATGGGCCATGCTTACGCCCGCCTTTAGTTGGATCATCAGGCTTGAAGGGAGGCTTCTGTGCTTTCGAAGATGGTAAATCTCTGATGGTCACACCCTATGCCCCTCTCTTTCATCACACAAGAACACCGCCGGCCAGACCACTGCCCACATTGCTGGCCAGATCACCCCCCACGCCGGGGCCTTCTCTCAGACACTCGAACAGTCGTCAAACACCCTCTGATCTCTCTCTCTCTCTCTCTCTCTCTCTCTCTCATCACACAAGCACACCGCCGGCCAAATCATCGCCCACATCGCCAGCTAGACCTCCTCCAAGTCAGGCCAGAGGCCCACAAATATAGTTGCTCCTCCACACAGATCTGGCATCATCCCTATCAGATTTAGGATATTTTACGACTCCAAATCTTCGATATTTGTGAAGATCCAGAAATCCGTTGACTTTATCTTCTTATCCGGTCGTTTCTTTGGCCATTTTTTCGATCGTTGATTCAGTTTGTTTCTTTAGGCGAACGAGCCGAGTCGAGTCTGAGTTGTGCGTTGACGAACTCGAGCCGAGTTCAAACACCCATGTCTGGCTCCTAAATGAACACGAACCGAGCTCAAACACCCCCGAAAGTATATGAACCAAGCTTGAACACACCCCTGTTCGGCTCGAACTCGGTTCGTATACAGCCCTAGTTATACCCTTCTCTGGGCTTTAGCTCATGCTTTATTAATATTAAGTTATTCTCTAATGATATCTCTTTGATGACAGAGTTGTTAGTGAGGGTGATGTTTCTACAACATGGTCCTCCACGAAGTAACCAGCTGTTGGCTGACGCTCAATAATTAGCTTGTTTTGCGGCCCGAAGTCGTACACCGGTGAACATGCATTGGACTGCTCAACTGGATCAAGATATTTTGAAACTTCGGGCGGATGCGTAATACTACCGTCCCCTTTAAGGCTGGTTTTGGCTTGGCTAGAGAGGGTTATGCCAGTTATGTTGCAGTCGTTGTTTGTATGTCTGTGTTTTTGGATATAGCAACAATATTGTGCTAAATTTATTGTAAATATATCCCATAGGATTTTTACGCGGTTAAAAAAAAAATACCCAATGATGACCAACCTTTCATTTGTATGGAACACTTAATTTAGTAAGGTGTGCATAACTGATATGTCACCTGACCATTGACTTAAAATAGATAGACTGACTACTTTAATTTTCTTTTCCATATTTTTGTTAGCAAAGCTTAATTTCTTTCGGATAACAAAAAAGATTGTAAAAGGAAATAATTAGGATGTTCTTAATAAACTTAGGTACAATACTATGTGACAAAAAGGGAAACCTTCTCCATGGCCAGCCAGCACCTCTGCCCTATCTTGCTGTCGCACCCCTAGAGATGTTCAAAGGTTCAGTGAAACCGAAAGAAATCTAATTGCTTGCGCCATAAATGGCATATGGTCCCCGCAGTTTGAGCAAGCGTCTAATAATGCGCTAGTTCTCATCCCTTGTCACTACAATCAGATTACTTGTCGGCGTAGGGTCGCTCAGCTAGTATGGCCTTGATGGTTTATCTTTGAGATGGATAGTTCTGTTTGGTGCCATATCAAAATGTGTTTAATATCACAAAAATATTAACTAAAAAAAAAGCGCCATATAATTTCTTTCTAGCAAAAATATAAACCTTATCTAGGTTCACAATGATCCAAAAGGTCGGAGACCATCAAAGACTGAGGGGGAGGGGGAGAGAGAACAATTCCCGAAGTCGACGAGTCAAGACGCTGCAAGGTTATGAGAAACGGAAGATAGCTCACTTTTAACATTCGGCAATTAAGCGGATTAATGAGTTTTTAAGAAGCCTAAGCCTGCAAAATTAGCAGATCAACGAAAAGGCTAACCACACATAGCCATGCTTTTAATTCCTAAGCTTCATCAATACAGAATCGCACTCCATTCAATCCCTTCAAAACCAGAGTTTGAACCTATAGCTCGGTCCATCATATCCTTTATTGTTCGTTTTTACACTATCATTTGTTGCTACAGAGTGCGTCATAGTAAAAAAAATATGATGAGTTACACAAACCGATTGTTTTGCGTTTTACTTGTCAATCCCAGGAGTTAAATTAAGCATTACTTAACAAAATTACATTGCAAGAGTTGTGAGTATAATTTCTGAAATGTGATGAGTGGCCAGAATGTATTTTCATAAATTGAGTCTGTAGGCCACTTCTGTTTATTGGTCAACTAGTTTTTTTGTGGCTGCATGCGCAAAATTAGAGAAAGAGGAAGTTACTAAATTAGAAGTTAGCTTCCAAATAAAAGATATCAAATTTAGCATTGTCCTTTCTTAATGGGTTAATTACAAAACTGTCTCTTATGGTTTACACGTTTTTGCACTTTGTCCCTCATGTTTACAACTTTTGTAATAATGTCCATTGAGGTTGACAAAACCATTGCAAATAGCTCCAAAACCGAACGGTCGTTCAAATTCAGCAGTTAATGAGCCCACATGCACAGGACACCCGGTTTTTGCATGGGTAGATCTGTCATTTTCGATCCCAATCCCTCTGAAAACCCTAAACCTCCATTACTTTCTTCTCTCTCTTCCTCTCCTAGAACCCTAAAATTGATGTTAAAACAAACATCACCTGAACTAGGGAGTTTGACATATGTAAAATTTATTTAAGCACAAAGTGATCCAATTGATGCTCCCAAAGATTTGTGATTTCTTCTATTTTACATATATAATTTGCTTTTGATTCTTGTCCTACATTGTTCCAGCATCTTACACAACAAATATTTTTCTAGAAACATTCCCAAAGAAATTGGGGATTTGAAGGAGATGGAAGTACTGGACTTGGGATATAATAACTTTAATGGGACATTTCCCTCTGACCTCGGCTATAATCTCTCCTTGTCAATTCGCTACCACTACCAGCAAAACCCCCCCTTGCGGAGTGTTGTAGAAGCATTGATCTGATAGGGTATGTTGATGGTGATATAAGGTGAGACGGAGCAGGGAAAGAGGAGGGACATGTGGTTGTGGCGGTGGGGGATCGGCGGTGGTGCTGTATTTGCGGCGGCTGTTGAGGGCTTGGGACTCGGCGGCCTGGCAGCGATAAGGCACGAGGCACAGACGCCGACACTGCTACTGAGATCGGTGGCGTGGTGCTTCTTGCACCTCATTTACACGCATTGTTGTGTGCACTGTGTGCGCACTATGGACATCTACGTATGTGGGTATGGCGTTTGAAGATCTGATCACCGGATCAAGAACCCATTAGTCAGATTTCTGTCATTTGCAAGGAAGAACCTGAATTAGAAAGATTGGGATCAATTGGATCACTTTGTGCTTAAATAGATTTTACATATGTCAAACTCCCCAGTTCAGGTGATGTTTGTTTTAACATCAAATTTAGGGTTCTAGGAGAAGAAGAAAGAGAAGAAAGTAATGGAGGTTTAGGGTTTTTAGAGGGATTGGGATCGGAAATGACCGATCTACCCATGCGAAAACCGGGTGTGCTGTGCACGTGGGCTCATTAACGGCTGAATTTGAACGGCCGTTCGGTTTTGGAGCTATTTGCAATGGTTTTGTCAACCTCAAGGGACATTATTGCAAAAGTTGTAAACACGAGGGGCAAAGTGCAAAAACGTGTAAACCACAAGGGACAATTTTGTAATTAAACCTTTCTTAATTGTCACGTGTTATTACTATGTTACACCAAACATACCTCCATAGCAAACAATTTATAGGGTTTTGGCATTGTAGGTATTATACATTGGCCGCTTGTCTAAAAAATTGGGATGGAATTATGGACCAAAAAGTAAAGGAATAGGCAATGGTTCTGATATTTTTTTTTTCAGAAATACAATGGACAGTTTTCGTAAAGACTACGCTAACTTATCCAACAAGAAAATTAAATTAAATGAGAATAAAAGATTATGGAGTAAGCTAACTCATTCAACTATATAAAACTAAACAAATAAATATATATATATATATATATATATGGGAGCTGATCCCTTGCCTGCGCTGGCCAAATAGGATATCTTGCCAGCGCGATCTGGCCGTCCATCCCGAAGGGATGGACGGCCCATATCACTTTTTTTTGCGGCGCTGTCAGTCGTCTGCTAGACAGTCTAGCGGACAGAACTTTTTACCATCTTGCCCTCGCGAATCCGTCCGCTACACTGTGTAGCGGACGACATAGCAGGGGCCCACTGCTTCCGACAAAAAGTAGTCCGCTATACTGTCTAGCGGACGACTGTCATTCTGACACAATTCTGACTTGTGTGTACTTTTATTTCTGAACTGTCGGCAATGCTGTCCGCTACACAGTATAGCGGACAGTATTGCCCATCCCCAAGACCTACTCAATTTTCTTTCAGCACAATTTTCTTCTCCTTCGGACATACTTCCATTTTCAGCTGCCTTCAAGCTTCGAGTAACACTTGCACAATTTTCTTCTCCTTCGGACATACTTCCATTTCCAGCTGCCTTCAAGCTTCGAGTAACACTTGCTTCAAGCTTCGCTCAAGCAAGGTAAGTTTGCTTCAAGAAATTTGTCACTGTATTCATCAATTTGTGATTTTATACTCTAGATTTTTTGTGATGTTCTAGACATGATGTTCATCAAAAAGGTATAATTTGTTAACTTTATATTTAATTCATTATAGTTTAATTCGATTTTTGGGCATGATGAATTCGTCTATTTATCTTACTAATTTAAATTTGTTATGTTCATTTGGAGACACTTTTGAGATTATGCATACGGTATGTTTGTCATCCTAAATTGGTCTATTCGCCAAGGTAATTTTTAGGTAATATTTTCAGTTAGAAATGCCATTTGATTGTTAAGCGTAGTCTATTTCTACACAGCTCTTGTTTCACAATGTCTGATTTCGTGTCAAGCTCCAACGGCCCCGTAGATGCTAGTGATCCGTATCAAGGACGAACATTTGCTACGTTGGAAGAAGCTGAAGAATGTTTTCGAGCGTATTCATTGAGGGTTGGTTTTGGCATTAGAATAAAGACTTCAAGAACGAGCACCATAACGAGAAAGATATGCTCTCGCTTATACGAGTGCCATAGGAGCAGAAACCCAGTTCAAAATGAGACACCCGTAGGCAATGATGACAGTGATGACGAAATAGGATATCCGCGTAGAAGACGGGACTGCTTTGAGCGCACAAATTGCCAGGTCAAGATGTTCGTAAGCTACAAACCCAAACAAGACCATTGGCTTATTACCAGCCTGGAACTGGCACACAATCACCCGTTAGTAACCCCTTCTAAGGTGAGTGAGATGCATCAACACAAGAAGATGGGTAAGGTCGCAAGGAGCCTGATTCAGACAATGAGCAATGCGCGACTAGGACCTACCGACATGATTAATGTTCTTGCTGAACAGGCTGGGGGAATTCAAAATTTGACCTTTAACACGACAGACGTTCGTAACGCGGTCCGAACCCATAGACGAGCCGCGTATGACCTCAATGATGCTCAAGCCACAATGAGCCTATTGAAACGGATGCAGATGGAGGACCCGCAGTTGACCTTCGATTATAAACTTGACGACGAGCATCGAGTTAGCACAATTTTTTGGGTCGACGGTCGTTCGAGGCTTGCTTATAAGCATTTTGGGGATGTCGTGACGTTCGACACCACATACCGTACCAACAAGTACTCGATGCCGTTCGCCCCTTTCACGGGGGTCAATCATCATTATCACTCCATCCTGTTCGGGTTCGCCTTGTTAAGGGACGAGACCGAGAGTTCTTTTGAATGGTTGTTTAGGACGTGGCTGGAAGCAATGAACTTCAAAGCACCCAAAGTGATCATCACCGATCAAGATTTGGCAATGAAGAATGCTATTGCGACCGTCTTCCCAGACACTCGGCACAACTTGTGCACCTGGCACATAAGCAACAAATACCCGGAACGGCTGCATCACGTGTACGCAAAGTATGCAGACTTTAAACAGGATTTTGACAAGTGCGTCCTCAAGTCGTTAACGATTGAGGAATTCGAGGACCGGCGGGAAAAGCTTGTTCGGGATTACTCATTGCAAGACAACGAGTGGCTCCAGCACTTGTACGAGCGCAAAGAGCAATGGATTGGCGTTTACACGAGGAGGTATTTTTCAGCGGGCATGAAAACGACGGGCAGGAGTGAATCCATGAATGCCACGTTCGATAGTTATGTGGGTACAGCTACCAATTTGAAGACTTTCGTTGCATCCGCACAAAAAGCGGTAGCTTCGTTGTTCGTAAAAGAAAGGGCTGCCGACTTTGCAACAACGTACAAACAAAGGAGAAGGTTGCTCGAGACCCCGCTGGAGCTGAACGGTGCCAAAGTCTATACGAAGGAGATCTTCTTGCTATACCAAGTAGAGCTGCAGAAATCGGGACGATACTGTATAAACAAGGTGGCAGAAAAGTCAACGCGTGAGTAGAAGGTTTATTCGCTCGTGAATGACCTCGTTCCTGAGAAGCTGCGCAGAATGTATACGGTGAGCCACGACACATTGACGGACTCGGTGACATGTGTTTGCAAGAAGTTTGAGTTCCATGGCATCCTGTGTAGACACGTTCTGCGGTTTTTCACCCAGAAGAATATCAGGACAATCCCCGATAAATACGTCTTGCCACGGTGGACGAAAGGTGCAAACAGGTTGCACGGTACCATTTCCTTTCCGGAGCACGCGTATACTGACTTTGAAGAATCAGAGACGTTGCGGTATAATCATCTGGTGACGATGTTCACCCGTTTGTCCGTAAAGGGTGCTGCTACAATGGTCGGCTATAAACATCTCCTCGAGGTAGCTCAGCAACAAGAGCCCATCGTGGACCAGTTGGAAGCAGCTTCAATCACCAACGCGGTTGACACCGAGCCAACGACGGGATCAGAAGACGACGAGCCGGGGGAGGAAGACGACAATGATATCCGGCCGTTGGATCCAATTATATCGCAAACGAAAGGCCGCAAGAGATCTACGCGGATGAAAAGCTCAATTGAGACGGCAACTCAACCTAAAAAGCTGCGAAGGTGTGCATTGTGCAACAAAATGACTGACCACGACAAGCGGAACCATTACAAGGCACTGGGGATAAGTCCAGGGGGTTTGCAAGACGGGGAAGAAGATGACGCCGAAGATGAGGACGGACAAGCTGCAGTGGACCTTTAATTTTTTGTATAAGTTTGACATTTGTAATATTTTTTATGGCAATATAGACATTTGTATTAGTTTGACATTTGTAATAATTTTTTACCTAATAAATTTTCGACCGAATACTGGAATGTTTTTACCATCTGATGGATGGATATGCAGGGACCTAAATTTTTGGGGTTTTTTTAATTTTACGTCCGCTATACAATATTGCGGATGGCAGAGCAGAAACTTTGGGTTTGGTTTTTTGTCCGCGATACTATTTAGCGGACGGAACAGCCCCATTTTACGTCCGCCATACAATATAGCGGACGGCAGAGCAGAAACTTTTGGTTTTCATTTATCTCCGCGCTACTATATAGCGGACGGAACAGCAGGATTACGTCCGCCATACAATATAGCGGAGGGCAGAGCAGAAACTTTTGGTTTTCATTTTACGTCCGCTATACCATGTAGCGGACGGCATAGCGGTTCGTTCGTTATCGACTTTTGGTCTTCTTTAATGTCCGCTATATAATATAGCGGAGGGCTATATGATATATATTAATCATATCGGGCAATCGGCTGTTATCAGTCCTATCTGGAGGGCACTCTCTCTGTCTCGAACATCTAGCCCAGGCAACTACTCCATCTCCGGTGACCCACAACTCTGGTGACCCACAACTCCGGCGATAAACCGTCCCCCCCTCAACGCCGACCTCAATGGCTTCTGGATCGGAGACCACCTACGATTTTATTGGCAACTTGCACTTGGCAGGCAAACACTTTTTCAAAGTCATGATGCCGGGGTTTGAGAATGAACTTGTATGCCATCTCTGTACTTTCGTGTGTTAAAGTTTTGATCTTTTGGTTAAAAACTAACCTATTTTTTGTGTATTGTGTTTGTTAGGACATACCGGAAGCCTTGACCAATCAATTTACAACAATTCATGACAGTGCAAGATTATATAGCCGCAAGGGGGCATGGCAGGTTGAAATCAAGCTGAAGCCCGGCCGACCCCAAAAAAAGCAATTCGCAGAGGGTTGGAACGTCTTCGTGCGCCAGCACGGCCTCGAACTCGGGGACTTTGTAGTGTTTGAACACCTTGGGTGGTGGGATTTTCAAGTTGTAATCTTTGATCGGAGCACTTGTGAAAAAATTTCTTTCCCCCAATGTGAACCCTAATTTATTATTAATAAAATAATTTATGTTCTTGTTGAGTGTGTGTCGACATTTTTCCTCGCGTATTTGTGCTGAATTGTTTCGTTTGAGATTCCCTCGATATATTGAGATCGTTGATTGTGAGATCGTTGATTGTGAATAGGACGTTAATTGCAGAGATTTTACGTCCGCCATACAATGTAGCGGACGGCATATCAGACACTTTTTCCGTCCGCTATACAATGTAGCGGACGGCCCAGCAGAAACTCCATCGACACTGGTCTTCATTTACGTCCGCTATACAATGTAGCGGACGGCGCAGCAGAACTTAGGAAATTTGGTCTTCATTTTACGTCCGCCATACAATGTAGCGGACGGCATAGACACTTTTTTACGTCCGCTATACAATGTAGCGGACGGTCCAGCAGAAACTCCACCCATCTACACTTACAAAATTTTGGTCTTCATTAACGTCCGCTATACAATGTAGCGGACGGCGCAGCAGAAACTCCACCCCTCAACACTTAGAAAACTTTGGTCGTCATTTACGTCCGCTATACAATGTAGCGGACGGTCCAGCAGAAACTCCACCCATCTACACTTAGAAAAATTTGGTCGTCATTTACGTCCGCTATACAATGTAGCGGACGGTCCAGCAGAAACTCCACCCATCTACACTTACAAAATTTTGGTCTTCATTAACGTCCGCTATACAATGTAGCGGACGGCCCAGCAGAAACTCCACCCCTCAACACTTAGAAAAATTTGGTCGTCATTTACGTGCATCGACTGATGTGCGGACTGTCAGGGGGAAGTGGCCGATTTGACGGAAACAGTCGTCCGCTAGACAGTATAGCGGACTACTTTTTGTCGGAAGCAGTGGGCCCCTGCTATGTCGTCCGCTACACAGTGTAGCGGACGGATTCGCGAGGGCAAGATGGTAAAAAGTTCCGTCCGCTAGACAGTCTAGCGGACGACTGACAGCGCCGCAAAAAAAGTGATCTGGGCCGTCCATCCCTTCGGGATGGACGGCCAGATCGCGCTGGCAAGATATCCTATTTGGCCAGCACAGGCAAGGGATCAGCTCCCTATATATATATATATATATATATATATATATATATATATATATATATATTATCTCTAACGACCTGTTCCGGTTTTTATCAGCTGACCCCTCGATAGCACGAGTCCGTGCTAGACTTTATCACCATTCGCCTTTAATTTGAACTTAAAAAGAAATCCGGGAGCAAAAAGGATCATGCATGACGAAAGAAGAAATGGCCTTGTAGTTCATCTTCATCGTATCCGAACTCATTAAGCCCTGTGGTTGCCATGTCAAGCCCTTGTGCTCATGTGATCCACTGATCAGAAAGAGTCGTCTGTATTCGGCAAATAGTGACTTCTCATAAAAGCTTGGACCCGGATGCCTCAATTTTTTTGTGATTTTTCTTTTCTGGGTATAAAGACCGGAGAAATGATTGGCTTTCTATGCATGCTCTGGAGTTAATACATTCGTTGCATGAGAGCAGTTTTGATAAGTTCAAGTTCAAAAGAGCTCTCATGCAAAACTTTGGCTGCAAATATAGTTGCAGCAAAGTGAATGCTACAAGACTTAATATCAATAAAAAGAAGCTGTTAAAAAATGTCGCTTATTATATTAAGCAGCAACCATGCTTGTAACAAAACTTTCTCCTCCTACTTTTTATATTAAATTGGTTTTTGTTTAAATTCCAAACAGGTAAGTATCAGACCACCACGATAGAGGAGCATCACTTTAAATGTCAAATCAGTAAAGTTTTATCAAATGAATCGCGTGATCAAGTACCTTGAAAAAGTTTGTAAAGATTGACGTAACTCTGATCCAAGAACATGTAATGGTTGATTGATTAAATGACTTTGATACCATGTTAAAATAATATCATGATAAAGTAACATTTGCCGATCTCGTGTACGTGAATTGATACTGTGGTTTCGGAATTTGGACGAGCCGTCGGCATGATTTTTAATGGCACTTATAGATAACTAAAAGAAATTTCTATGAGAAAATAGAGTTAAGGAGTTCAAGGAATCGTATCCACCGCCGGTGTGCTTGCTTTAAATCTTATTACATCAAAGCATATTGTGTCTAAGCTTTTGTTTACAATTATGAGGTATTGTTGAATTATAATAAGATCTTGAAAATATATGTACTTAAGTGTTGAGTAAATATGTCTTCATATCTTTAAGAGTAAAATTGAAATTTGAGTACTAATGTAAAATTGAAATTTGAGTACTAAAGTAAAATTTTGAAATTTAAGAGCAATGTTACTTTTGGGTGAGGTTTCTTGCATACCCTTCTTTATGTTTACCCATCATTTTATATCTCTTTGTCGCTAGAGCTAATACTTGACTCTATAATAATCTTTTAGTGATATATACAAAGCAGAGGTGTGAAAAGCGAAAAGGGTCGTCTATAGATAGCCTAAGCGCCTATATAATTCACTATAGAATTCGTCATGATTGTTTCAAGAATTGCAAGCTTTTGGCGCTTAAATTGACGTAATTTGTAGTTGGATTTCAAAAGATATATTATCATATAGCAAAAAACAAATAGCAGCATTCCAAAATAAGGAATTGAGGCTACTCTCACTCCAGATAGACTATTGGGCTCTCTTTTGTTGCTAAAAGGTTCATGATTATGTTTGCTTCAAAAAGGCTGGAAGGTCTATAATTATTATAATGTGGGGGCATGCCATGACTTGACAAGATTACCTGTAAACACAATTCTCAAACAATTTAAACGGCCTACGTTGGGAAAATGTATCTCTTTTGGGTGAAAGTCATCTTTATTGCCAATCCACGGTTTACATTTCTAATTCTATCTCATCTCACTTAATTCTCTATAATCATTCTAAGATATCTCATCTCTTCTACCACTATGGTCTAAGATATCAAAATCCTTTCATTTATTTCCCAATAAGAGCAAAGTCTGGTGTTGATGCTGTGTCCTTTTACCTGCTTCCAGCTGCGAATGCACCATTGCAACCACTGTTTGATTAACATGAGCAGCTCATCACTAGAGTTCTGTTGTTGCTCAAATATCCTCCTATTTCTCTCAAACCAGATCATGTACACAGTCACTGCCAATCCCAACTTCCTTATCCTTGCTTGAAAGCTTTTTCCTCTGAATTCCTTGGAAGCATAGTCAAGGAAATGCTTCAAAGAATCCCTTTGAGTCTGTACCATCATTTTCCTCAGCACCTCTGTCCATACTCTTCTGGTGTAAGTACATTTCCAAAAGAGATGATCTTCATCTTCCTTATGATTATCACAAAGGGGGAAAATGTATCTCTTGAACTTATCTTCAAATGATTTGCGAGAATTTGAAAAAATCATTAGAGTTTTTTTTACCCTAAAGCTTTAAAACTTTTTCAGTACTGTTTAAGTTACAGCTACTCATGTCTAATATGTTCCGACTCAGCTCCTAATCAAATCAAGTACATAAATGCTTTGAACAAAAATTACTTTCATCTTGTTTGCAATGACCGACTCTTATAAAACAATAATACTTTGAGATACAAAAATTTCGATTCAAAGATTGAATACACTTTGGTGACTGTTTAAGTGAGTTAATAAGTTGGTTTGATGTACTTGAGATAAACATATTTACCTAGGGTAAATGAAGGTGTGCTAACCTAAACCAGGAGCTAATTAGTTTGTCTGTATGCTGAAGAAGATTGATTGATATTACATTTATGGATTTTATAATTGGGCTTACAATCATTTAGCCTCAAGTCGGTCTAATCTAAAGCTATCCCACGTCTTAGCGTGCGTGTTTTACCCTTATTGTCATGTTAAGCTGCAATTGTTTGATCTAACCTTTACATGTGTACGTCGCGGTTGGATAGTGTCTCATTGTACCTTCCTACCTAAGTTTCATTTGGCCTTTATCACATTTTTTATATTTCTTTCTACGATGACACATTGCACAATTAAAACTTTAGTCCCTGTATGTATGTACAAGTCATGTGTCCTCCCTTTGTTCAGAACTGGCAAAGGTCACGTGTCATTGGTCATTGTTGTCATTGATTTGACAGTTTTATAAACATACACTAACTTGCTTTAAGACCAATATGCCTTAAAGGAAGACTTGTCCTTGGGCCGATCTCTAACTCGCTAATTATGCAGCATGTGCTCTAGGGCAATCAACCTTGCTTAGGCCGAACCATATGTATAATTACTTGTTGCAAATAAATTGTCACTAAAATATATGTTTAGTTACATATATAGAGAGGATATAAAAGAAAATAAGAATTCAAATGTTTACAGAAAATTAAACCTAAAAAACCTTTGTAGCGTCATCTTTTTACGTTACTGAATAAAAGTCTCTCAAAATATTGAGTGACTAATCAATTGTCGTTATATAAGATATTGTAACTATCTTCCTACTATTCAAATAGCGGCATTACGGGAAAAAAAAAACATTGTTGCTAAAAGTATGAAACACAAATGAACACTCAATGCACTAAAGATCATCACTGTAATGTGATTTCAAAACACACATGGACAAATTGAAAACAAAGCACGTTACCACACAGAAACTCAGTTGTGCTTATATGCTTCTTATTCTTGTTCCTCACAGACTTTATTTGTAACATTAATCAACATGAAAAGAAACCAACTTCGTGCTTCGTAGAAAGTTTGGATCAGTTGTGAGAGCCTGCATCAACGGCCTCGCCAGCATAAGAGCAGCACCCTCGGCAGCTTCCTCCATGATAACCGCGATAACAGCAACCATGACGGCAATAACCTCCTCCTCCTCCAGGATATCCTCCACCTCCGCCTCCTTGGTTGCCTCCACCATACTTGGCATCATGAAAAGAAAGTGATAAGTGATGGCTTGGGGAGAGAAAGAAAGTGATAAGTGATGGCTTCAAGAAAAGCCCATGATATAACCGGAGGGGACATACTACAAAACCGTCGGTCTCTTAGGATCAATTATTATACGATAAAGAAACTATTAGTACATTCGTTCCACGTAATTTGATCAATACGGAGATTAAAGATTTAAGTGACATATTGTGTTTCTCATTCTACATTTAGAGATGAGGGGAAGAAAGTAAGACACTAGAAAGAAAATTGGTTAGTGAAGTGTTAAATGTGAATAGAAAAATGAATAAAAAAGTGGGCCTGAGAGAGAAAATGAATTCATGGAGACTTAAATGTGGAGTGAGAAATAGAATAAAAAAATTTGTAAAAAAGGTAAATTTATAAAAGTACATACATAATATTTCTTAATTTAGAAATGAGCAATTTTTGTGAGAAAGCTCAAAAAGAAAAGTTGGTTAAATTATGTGGGACGTAGGGACTACAATATATTCCGTCTTACTATAAGTTTAACTAAAGAGATAAAGAAATCAAGGTTTTGTCACAAAAAAAAAAACCAGTATTTGATTGAAAAGTTTTACTAGCTAGACTCGTCGGAAATGCATATAAAAAGATTGCGCGCCCTCCCTCCCAATCGAGTATATTGAGGGCTTATGTACTTGCTTTAAACTTATGAAAACATGAAAGAAATACAAAAAGTTCCAAACATAGTAGTGCAATGATACGGCTTCATGTTTTACGGGGGACGGAGTATTTATTTAAGGTGAACGGAGAGACGATTTTCTCATCGTAAAACTACACGCGGGCAAGTAGTTAAAATAAAGCAGAAAAGGAAGATAGTTTTTCACACCATGGCAACTCCATATTCGTCCATTTTATTGTAGAGAACTGAGGATCTTTAGTTTTTCTACGGTAAATAGAAAACACAAGGATGCTAACTTGTTCTTTATTTTAAACTTATGTAACTAATGCATTTTATATCATTGACAGAATGAAAAAGAAAAAACAAATATAAAATTGTATTACACCAGACCAGAGAGCCACAAGGGGAACAAATAACATCATGCATGACGAAAGAAGAAATTGCAGTTCAAAGCGGTGTGGGACTCCATACCCAAAGCCATTAAGTCCACGTGGTAACTGATCAGAAGGATCGTCAGTATTCGACAGTCGATATTCTTGAATAATAATCGTTTTCAAATTACAACCTTTGCCAAAGCAATCATGCATTATTGATTATCTAAAATTATATGTTTAACAATAGCAGATACTATAAATGTTTATGGTTAGACATACTAACCGTAAGTTTTCTCACTTCAAACGAAATTATAAGTTTCCTTACACTTCCAAGAATTAAAACCGATTTTATTAATCGAAAATAAGAGTACGCGCACATTCTTATTTGATAAAAACAGTACAGAGAAAGAAACTAAAAATGAGAGGATAATAATTAATGCATTCTATCTCCAAACTAGTGATATGAGCGAGGATACGCTGTTTGGTGTTTAAAGAGGATTTATCACTTCTTTGAAGATATTGAAGTGTGCATGTAGGCTATAGCTAAACCAATAGATCTCTAAATAGGACTAATATTTTAGCCAATCGAGCTATTCCACTTTGTTACCCAAGATACCTATATATGCAACCTAAGGGAGTTAACACAAATTGAAGTTGCAATGCTAGATTAATGGACAATGAACAGTCGATTCTTATGTAGCAAGGTAAAGAGATAGTGGAATCAAAGACGGCAATTGTTCATGCCGTTTTGCCTCTTGCTCACATTGGCGCTAATGCTACTTTAATTGGGAGTCTCTAATCCACTATATTGGTCTACTTTTCGGACATATATCAAATCTCATACTGTCAACAATTTGAAGGAATATACACCACTTGACACATATCTCACACGGTGCAACACCCGCACCAACATTTTGGCCAAATTTTAATTGTCGGCAACAAATGCACCACCTCGGTGACACCAGCATTGAATTACAACTTATATTACTACATAGACAAGACCTTCGCAGAAGGTCAATTACACTGAAAAATACGCTCTAGGGTAGATGGATGATCCTTATAGATGACTTGGGCGATTCATCTAAACATGTAAATGTAATAATATGTGGAGGAATGCTCCAAAGAAGAACAAGTTTAGATTGAATTTAAATAGTATTAGTTCCTAATAAGCCATTTATAGCTGTTGAGAGCTTAACCAAAGTAAGTTTTTCTTGTAAATTTCTCAACTGCACAGGGTGTGGGGAACTATGACTAGGAAAATGATGCACTCTAATAAAATACTTCAAACTCTTTTTTTTTTTGGGGGGGGGGGGGGGGGGGGAATCACGTATCTTGCTTGTTGTATTTTCTTTTTCTCTTTGATCAGTTAATTAACTTAAATAATAAAAGGAAGTCTTTATCGATGTAATATAAAGTATGATTTTTGTTATTTATGTTATAGGATTTTATGCTTTCAGTATTTTAAGGTGTTAATAGCTAATAATAAGTCCTGATAGTCTATTTTGTACGGCGGTTGATGAATCCTTGAATTGCTTAAAAGAACTTTCATCTTTGAATTTACGCTACTTTACTTTTAAGTATAATTACTATGTTTTCTCTTACAGCACACTATGTCCTTGTTTGGTTGTTTTGACGTGCTTAAAGTTAAAATCAAATCCTAATAGTTTGATACTGTATATTATTAAGTTGATATCTTATTTCATGAACTACACTATTCAGAGGAGTACCGATATGTCCTTGCCTTGGGAGTTGTTTGCCTTGAAACTCTCGAGCACAGGCGTTGCGGCTTGTCTCGCGTACGGTGAGAGAGGTGCAAGGGTAAGGTGCCACGTGTGAAACACAATAACCAAGTAACGGTCTAGCAATTGGAAAAAAGTGCACTTCTCCAAATGATCAAATAGAACTTGAAAATATTCTGAGAGTTCTTTTTCTCCGTAGGACCTTTCATTGCTATTTTAAGTTCTAATTACTCCCACCTAATCTCCTCCTAAACTCAGTAATAAGGTCAAGCATAAATAATACAATGAGTAAAGGTAGTAACCTTCATAGCGCATGTAGTTGCGCGACAAAGTGAGTGATAACACTTTGAATGGTACAAAGCACTTAATTTAAAGATTGAATAAACTTTAAGGATTGTCTAGATAAGACAGACAGTTGACCTAGTATTTTATCATAACCTAAGATAAACAAGTACGTTGAGAGATATAAATCCCTCATTGGGTATCAAGCATCCCACATCGGATAAATAATCAATAATACTTCAATACATAAGCCTTGTAGGCTTCTCCCTTCATAACCAATTAATTTTTAAGTGGATGTTTTTACATGGTATCAGAACTTGTCGTTCCAGGCCCAGCAAACTCTTCAACAACTAATTCGTAATCGTTACTCAGTCAATTTTTGCACGTTCTAGGCTCACTCAAAAATCAGTTAGGCCACGATTTAGACCATAGTTATTAAAGGCGCAAAGGGTCCCTCCAGCCTACGCACGCAAGGCATAAGGTGAAGGCGCTCGCCTTTTCAAAGAGAGGTGTCCTTTTCAAAGAGAGGTGTAAAATAAAATTAAATAGATAATAGTGCATTAAACAAATAAAATCACATAAAAACTTTAGAACATGGCAATTTAACAAATTTTCAACACTAAAAAAAGTTTCAAATCCAATAAAAAGTAGTTGATCCTAAGCGAATATGAGAACGTCATCCTCGTCATCAGTGAGGGTTAAGGCAACAAGATTTTTCTAAAAGGAATCATAGGCTCCAAGTCTGGTAGAGATTTTTCCTCAACTTTATCTTCTTTGTCCACAAGGTAAAGCGAATGAGTGGCTTTACTTAAAAGAGAGTAAAAATTGGGGACATACGCTAGCACAATGAATGAAAATAAAATAATCGATTGATTAGGGATTTAGTATTTTACACTTTATTGTGGTTTAGATATTATTTTATTATGTTATGAAACAAAGAATTCAAAACAATGAACAGTTGAAATGATGCCATGATGTAAAAATAAAAAAATTAGAATTTTTGGTCTTTTTTTGTTTTTTTTGCGCCTTGCGCCTTATTGCCTAGGCGTGCGCCTTTTCGAAGGAACTGCACCTAGCCCTAGGCAAGGCGCAGGGAGTGTGCCTTGCACCTAAACGTGCCAAGGCGTGCCTTTATTAACACTGCTCTAGACCGAATAAGCCGAATACTAAGGATCGACTCCACACCAAGTATGTGAATGCATACTTGACTTGGCTTGTTTTTTAGGCGAATTCATTACTACTGGTGCTGTTTAGGTTGGGTGTTATCCTGTTGACATCGGCTTGGGACAACAAAGCCGGTGTACAGATCTTCTTGGGCCAACCTACTTTCTAATAAGATTGATCAGATGTTGTCTATCATTCGTTTTTTGGGATATGGAGGGCAAGGGAAGGGGGTTATGTTAAAGATAGGATAATTTGTTAGAGGTTTAAGGTTAGTTTGGACCATATTACCCCCCGAGTATATCGATGTGTATATAGTGATAGTTTTCTCCATGGAACCTCCAGCTTTCATCATTTCCTTGCTTCAT
This sequence comes from Escallonia rubra, assembly GCA_033065855.1. Taxonomy (NCBI): domain Eukaryota; kingdom Viridiplantae; phylum Streptophyta; class Magnoliopsida; order Escalloniales; family Escalloniaceae; genus Escallonia; species Escallonia rubra. The sequence continues at coordinate 58,011 of JAVXUO010002342.1, read as the reverse complement.
CTGGTTAGCTTATGAGTTGACATGGACTTGTAGTCAACATAATTCTGATCCCCCCCCCCCCCCGAGCCGCTTACTCCTAGGTTTGGTCTGGGTCCTTAAGCAATAGCGAGGTGACCTTGCTAGTGGCATGTCACCTTTCAGGGCTACTAGCCTTGTCTAGAAAGTCTCTGAACATGTGCTCTAGGACATACTCCTTTCGATGTTGTCGAACAACTCATCATCCTTTAGACATGTTCATCGCTTATAACCTCCTTCCTTGCGAGGTTTTAACCTTGATCGTCAAATGTGTTTAACTAATCTTTGCCCATTTCATCAATCCTCTTAAGGCTTTCTGAATTATAGGTTCTGGCTAATTTAGGATTTTGGGGGTCGGTTGTTACAGCGTTTTTAGTAGGATTTCCCTAGTAACAACCATTCTGCACATAAATTGCACATGTGTTCCACTGTCCATCCCAAAAATTTTTTGCCTAGAAAAGTCCAGGCACGATAATTACAGCGTGGCATCATGTGAGCTATGTCTGAGGTTGTGAGGTGCTAGGGTGCCAAATTCAGATAGGACCACATGTGAAAAAGCACAATTCCCAAATAAGTTAAATGGTCTGGCCTTTTGGGGGGCAGGTGCCTAATCTGACTTCTTCAAACAATCAATATGTAACTTGAGAACATCCTCAGAGTTATTTTTGCCTAATGCTTTAGGACTTTTAAGTGCTATCTTAAGTTACAGCTACTCCTACTTAATTTATTCCTATTCTTAATCAGGCCAAGCATAAATGAACAAAGACAATTTACTTTCATAGTGTATGCAGTTGAGCGATACAGTTGAAATGATAAAACATTTTGAACGTACAAAGCACTTGATTCAGAGATTGAATATACTTGAAGGACTATCTAGATATGAAGCACAATTGGCTTGATGTCATATCCTAACGTTAGATGAACCTGTCTACTTAAAGTAAACAAATGTGGGTTAGTTTCTGACTGGGCTAAAGAGGATTAATTCAAACAACGTTTTTGGCTTTAATAGCCCGAACTCTTATCATTTGGCCTTTGATCGATCCAATATGGAGCTGCCGAGTGTTTTTAGGCAAGCGTTCAAAGTTTCTCTGTTTATGCCAAGACTCCAGGAAAGATCGAATCTTGAGTTACAACGTGTACATATGTGCCTATTTTACCGCTCTGCTCAGTTTCTTCCAGTGAACCTACGTAAGACACGTGTTTGTTGTGGGAGATGACCTCATTTTACCTTCCAGACTAAGTTTCATCTAGTCCTTGCTACATTTTTTTACAACTTTGACCAACATTTTAGCATAGTAAAAATATTAGGCCTTATGTGAAGGTTCCAAGTGTCTTTGCCATGCTCAAAACTTACCACGTGTTCTATATCCATCGTTGTCTTTGATTTGACAGTGTAATTTAACAGTCACCAACTTGTGCACTTACGCTGGGGCAAATCAACCTTAAGTGAAGACTTGTCCTTAGGGCTGATTTCTTATCATTGATGACATAACATTCAGCGCATTCAGATGGTTTTTGTTGGTATAAACAAGAGCGTATTTGAGATGTAATACTTCATTCACATACTAATAAAGTAGAGTTTCAGAAAGTCTGTTTTTGTTTTTCCTTGTTTTATAGGGATGAAAATTTTGAGCTTTAGTATACATGCGAGTTTTATTAAATGATGCATGTATACTATGTGTTGCAAACTTAAGAAGTCGTACAGAAAACTAAAGACGTCGTACAAATTATGTGTTATTTTGTGGTTAGAGTTGAGAGAACGTTTCTAAGTCACTGTCTACTTCGAGGTTCGGCTTTGTATTTTTAGTTCTAAGAGTTAATAATTTTTGATCATGTGCATTACATACGGAACCGCTATATGACAATTACCAAAAATGCTCATTTAAGCAATTCATAGAAGTAATTATAAGTGACAAAAACAACAACTACCCGAGCCAATATATATTAATTCTAAGAACATAGAAATATTATATCTAAAGTAGTATGTACATGTACAAATTATTTCTCTCTTATAACTAGTCAGTGCACACGAGATTTATTAAAAAAATCTTAAATTTTGAGATATTAACAAATAAAAAGAATGATTTTTGGTTTTTATTTATGTTGTAGGATCTTATGATCTTGTTTTAGTACTTTGAGGTGTTAATAGCCAAAATTAAGTCATAATAGTCTATTTAATATTGATTAACTGAATCCTTGAATCCTTGAATTGCTTAAAAGGATTTTTTTTAATATGTGAATTTGCTCTAGTGTACTTTAAGCATAATTATCATTCTTTTCTCTTACATTGTTTTTTTTTTTGAGTCAAAATTCCTTTTTATTTCCTTTGAGCTCAAACAATTTACAAGTACACCTCACTTAACTATACAATTTATACCTCACAGACCTATACAGTTTGTGTACAAGAACATACTATTTTGTCTAGTTTCTTGCTCTAAGTATTTTCTGTGCACTCATTCCCCATGCTTGACCTAACTGCTTATTCTTCTTTGTGGCTGAAATTCTGCCCAGCTATATAATCTATACTTTATCCATTGTTGAATAACAGGAAGGCATCCTTGCACATTTGAGCTTTGATATTCAAACACTCTGAGATTTCTTTCCTTCTATAGTCCATATGTTGTTACTGCCACCCCTAATTTGTTCATCTTGGCTCGGAGATTCTCCCCTCTGCATATTTTGGCTGCTTCATAGAGAAATTGGTTCCATGACTCCCTGTTAATTTGAATCCTCTGCTTACTCCACACCAATTGCCATAGCTTCTGTGCATACTTACATTGTATGAACAAATGGTCAATGGTCTCAGGGTATTCACCACACAATACACAAGTATCATCTGGAATAATATTCCAGGCTTTTAGTTTACACTTTGTTCTAATACCTCCTTTGAAAATTAGCCAAAGCATTAGAGCACATTTGGGAATATTTCCTGGAAACCAGATCAGTTTCCACCAATAGACTGCTGGTTCTTTTGTTCTAACCCTTTCCCAAGCTGATCTTAGAGTAAAAGTTCCACTAGAATGAAGTTTCCAGTTTATTATGTCTGTCTGTCCCCTGTCAGGTCTAGGCATTGCTTCCAGCATTTGACTAAGAATCCTCAGCTCATGTGATCTGGTAATTGGTAAATTCCATGAATCCCCTTGTATAATAGCACTGACTTTACTATTAATATCCAAACCAGCATCATACACAACTCTATGCCCCAATCTTCTTACTAGTGTCTCTTCATCAACCCATCTATCAAGCCATAGCCAGGTCTCTTCCCCATCTCCCACTTTGTATGTACAGAGCTGACTCATTTGATTTCTCATTTTGACAAGTTTCCTCCAAGTCCATGATAAGTTCACTGGAGGTTTAAAGGTCCATAAATGTTTATGTTTTATAATATATGTGTGACACCACTTCACCCACAGTGTGTCTTTTTTACTTGCCAAGTCCTAGAAATGTTTCCAGATTGCTGCCTTGTTCCATTCTGCTAATCTCTTTAAACCCAGTCCACCCTATCTTTTTAGAAGACAACTCTTTCCAAGAAACTTTAGCCCCGGTGCACTGAGTATCTTTTTAATGCCAAACAAAAGCCCTGATCTTGCCTTCAATCTGATTGATTATCTTCTTAGGCAACACAAATATAGTACACCGGTAGACTTGCATGCTCACCAATACTGAAATAGCCAATTGAATCCTGCCAGCATATGACAAGTATTGAGTAGTCCAGCTAGATATCTTATTTGTTACTTTCTCTACCAATATCTTGCAGTCTTTAGGATTCAACTTAGTTGATATCAAGGGGACCCCCAAGTATGTAACTGGGAATTCTCCATGAGGTATACCAATAATTTCCACTAACTGAGCTTTAGTATCCTCATCCACTCATGCTACATATATAACACTCTTATTTAGATTAGGTGCTAAGCCAGACAACTATTCAAAATCCTTTAACACTTCCTTGAGTATCATAAGAAATCTTATGTTAGCTTTAGCCATCAAGAACACGTCATCAACAAAGCTAAGATGATTGATATTAAGCTCCTTGCATTTAGGATGAAAAGAGAAACCAGCATCTTGGGTATAGCAATCTAACAGTCCTGAGAAAGCTTCCATCACTAACAAGAAAAGGTAAGAAGAGATAGGATCTCCTTGCCTCAAGCCTCTTGAGCTAGCAAAATACCCTTCCATGTTACCATTCAAGCTGATTGAATATCTTGCAGATGTAACACACTGCATAATCCATTCCACAAACTTTACTGGAAAATGCATAGCTTCCATTACATACCTTAAAAATTCCCATCCAACTGAATCATATGCCTTTTGGAGATCTATTTTCATTACACATCTTGGCTGACCCCCCTGCATGTGATAATGCCTCATAAGTTCTTGTATTAATAAGATATTGTGTGCAATGCTTCTTTTTGCTACAAAGGCAGATTGCTTTATATTGATCATTCTTGGCAGCACCTTCTTAATTCTTGCACAGAGAATGTTTGATACTCCTTTGTATATTACATTACAACAAGTAATAGGTCTAAACTCACTCATAATATTAGGGCAAGGAACCTTTGGGACTAGAGTCAGACTTGTGCTATTGAACCATTTAATGCCTTTATCTTTATTTAGCATTTCCTTCACTGCAGCTATTACCTGTTGCCCCACCACCTCCCAATTCTTCTGGAAAAATTCAGTAGTAAATCCATCAGGCCCAGGGACCTTTCTCTTACGGTGTTTTATGTCTTTGTTTGGTTGTTTTGAGGTGTTTATCGTTAGAATCAAGTCCTAATAGTATAATATTAGTTTATTTCTCATTTATATAATTACAATATTCTATTTGTGAGCAAATGTTTTGTTTTTATATTAGATGAGTACTTTATGTCCTTGCTTCAGTACTGTATTTGAAGCTTAATATGTTATGACTATACAAAGTAGACTTTCAGAAGGTCTAAATCATGTTTTACAAGGATCAAAATTTTGAGCTTTAGTATCAATGTGAATTTTAATCAATGAAATACATAAAACCCTAAGCATTGAGCTGGCGCAATTTAAAGTACACATAGCCCGCAAACTTAAGAAGTCGTACAAGAAAAACTAAAGAAGATGCACAATTCATATGCTATATACAATATTCATAAATTCTAGAGAATGTTTTCAAGTCATTGCCTACTTAAATTTCTGACTTTATATTTTTTTCCTCATAATTAGAAAAATTTGACTATGTGTACACATATGGAAGCGCTATATGACAATTACCAAAATACTAAACTAAATTTCCAAGTCAATCACAGAAGCAATTATTAGTGACAAAATCAACAAATATTGCAACGGCCCGTAGAAATATTCACACACACACACAAAAACAAACACACATAAGAAAAACAGGCTTATTAGTTGACAGATTATTAAGTAAATAAATAAATGTTCTATATGTTCAATGGACTAAAAAAAATGGCATATGTGGCTATAACTCAGGGTTTTAAAATTTATGTAAATCAATAACTGATAGGGTTTGATATTGGACTCAATAGGAAATAAGTATGAGAGACATTTAACATATCGATTTTGTATCGGTTTAAATAGATATTAACGAGTCGCTAATTTTGAAAGAAATATAGATATGGGAGAGTTAGCTAAATGAGTGAGGAAAGCAAACATAAAAGGCAAAGTAGAGAGTATATCCACGTGGACTAAAGGTAAAAGGAGGGAATATCTAACTAGGCAATGACTTGAAAACATTATCTAGCTCGGGCTTTGTAATATATAAATGTGATTAGATTAGGTGTATACATATTTGATGATTAAGGTGGTGCTTCAAATGTGATAATGAAATCGAAAATAGACTCAGTGGAATCACTATCGAACTACAGTATATACCCAACTACAGTATTCAAACCAATATCCGCCCCATGGAAATCTGCAACACCCTGAACAAAATAAATAGGGCTTTCCTATGGGGTTACACTAAAAAAAAACACCTTGTTAATTGGGAAACTATTTGTAAACCCAAAACTGTGGGGGATCTTGGGCTAAGAATGAGTAAAGAAAACAATTTAGCCCTTTTCACCAAACTCTCATCGAACTTGTTCCAGAAAGATACCCCTCTCTGGGCAAAGTTCTAACAGCCAAATACATTAAATTCAAAAATCCCAGAACTTGCTAACCAAAAAAAAGGAGGCTCTTACATTTTGAAAGGTATTATAAGCACCAAAAATTGCCTTATTGAGGAAACTAAATGGCTGATTCGTTTGGGGAGGATTAGTGGTGTAATGATAAACCCATCAATAGTTGCCAGTGATTTGTAATCTCTGCCCTCGTGTTGGCACCTATCCTTGGATTTCTCCCCGGCGATTTTATCATAAACCATAAACACCTCCCCATCTCCCCATGAGATGATAACCGTCTAGAATCTACATCTAACCCTCCAACGAATTTTCCCAAAACAAAAACCACTTCCAAAAAACCCAACCAGTTCTCATACCATATAAGATTTCTGATCCAATAATCTTTACTGCACCCAGCTTCCCCATCAACCGTATTTACTCTCCAAACCTCCTAAAGGTTTTCCAAAAGGTTTTTCCCTGAAAAGGGAAGGCAAAAATTATGCTTGGATCTTTCAGATACGAGAGAATACCAGATTTTTGCTTTGGATGTGAGCATCTAGGTCATGTGAAGAAATGGTGCGACCATCTGGTAGACCCATCATCGAATTGGAAATATGCTGGTGCTGCGTGACCCTATACTCCTTGGAGCAGAGCCTCTTACGAAGGTGAACAACCATTTGGGATATCCCGATCAACTGTTGTTCAATTGAGCATGGAAATGATCGTTTTGGTTAGCCGGAATATAGCCCAATTTCTGGATATTGTCTCGGAACAAACATCTACACCTACCTATAGTCCTACTCTTGACACCATGCACACCCCTCATCCTCCTGTCGAATCCATAGCTCCTCTTAGCATACCAAACCAGCTTATAGCCACACAACACTCTCTGACTCTTTCATCCACTCAATACCTAAACCCCAGGACCAACACCCTACAAGGCACAGCCTACCAAACCACTCTAAAACATACCCATCAATTTCATCCCATATCTTCTCCCAACCTTCAGCTGTCCTCTTATCTTTTAAAAGAAATATAGAAAAGAACTGTCAACATCTCCCTACAGCCCGACCCCAACTATAGACAAATCATCTAAAAACTCTCAAACTACCCGTAAACCATAAACTAACCCAACCACTCAAGAAACCTTCTCCACCAACAACTCTCCCATCATCATCTCTGGCCTCCCACTACAAGAAATAAGGCTTTTACTGATGGGAAAATCCGTCGCTAAAAACTATAAATCCGTCCCTAAAACTTTTAGCGACGGAACTACCGTCGCTAAAAGTCTTTCGTATAAAAGCCCGTTACTAAAAGTTTTGCGATCGAATTTTAAAATCCATTCTCTAATATTGAACTTTTTGCGACGAATTTATTTATAAATTAGCGACTGAAATTCCGTCGCTAATTATATTTTACGTATTTAATTTTTTTTTGTGAAATTAGCGACAATATAAAGGTTTTAGCGACGGAGCTCCGTCGCTAAATGGGATCTTTAGTGACGGAATATTTCGTCGCTAAAATGCTTATAGTTAAGTACATTTTTAGCGACGGAATTAATCTGTCGCTAAAAGTCAATTTTTTTTTAATTTTTTTATTGCCCAGATCTGTAATAAAAAATTCAATGCTCAACAACAATGCACAATCCCAATACACAAACAAATATATATAATCAATCATAAAAATGTTTATTATAAAAAAAATCATGATGTACAGGTCGAGAACTGAATACAGTTGGTTAGGGGAGAGGAGAAGAGTACAAGCTGGGCAGGGGGGACAAGCTGGGACCGGGCACGAGAAGGGCCTCATCAGGGGTTTCTGAGTCCCAGATCTGGATCCTGCTGATCTGGGGCCGACTTGGCATGTCCAGCAGGGGTGCCCTGCTGATCCTGCTCCCTGATCATCCTCAACACCACCGTAGCAATACGTTGGATCTCATCCTCGTCCAACAGACGCAGAGGAGCCAGTGTCTGTGGAGGGGCGACGGGGGATCGGGACGATCTTTTCACGGCATGTGCAGTCGTGCTAAGCAGGCCACGTATGCGGCCTTTCGGCCGATTGACAACCTCCGGTACATCCAGCCATCGCTTTAACGCCCCATTACTCGCACCCGTACTAGTGGATGCTGATGGCTGTCCGGACGGCTACTCGGAGCCCCTAAGCTGTTCATACGAGGCCTGCAAGAACAGTGATTTAAAGATATGTTAGTGCATTAATTAAGCGGGCAAAAATTGAATAGAAAGACAAAAAATTAGCTTAAACAAATGTACTTACATCGATCCGCCGGGCAATATCCGAAACATAGTCGCCCGCCCGGTGCGCCTCGTCCTTGTCCTTCTTCCGCACGTGCGTCTGATTATACGTCAGAGCTATGACCTCATCCTCCTCCAGATCTGGGTGCTGGACCACATTCATGTGTCGGACGATGTCGTGTGCCACCGACCCCCCGTGTGCATCGGATCTCTGTTCTGCCTGGTCTCGGCCCCGCTCTTACTCTTGGCGTCCCATGCTGGATCTGTAACCCACCGATCAATCATCTAACCCCATACAGTAGGAGATATCTAATGTGGGGGATATGTCCTCATCTCCGTCATCGGGGCACCCTCGGGCAACATCTTCTTTGCCCGGTCCCGTGCGTCTTGGAGCCATCGGCGATAATTCTTGCAGATGTAAGCAAAGAAGGCATGCCGCCCCAGCTCTTGCTGATCAGGCGAGTCAAACGTGAACCCCTCCTGCAAGGCATTCAATAACACAAATTAATTTAAATACTAAATTCTAATTAAACAAATACTATTGCAGAAAAAAATACTTCAACGTACCAGCTACTCCTCCCATAGGGACTCCCTCGCAGCGGGATTCCAGTCTTTCCAGTACAGGCGTGGCTCGAAGAATCGGCCCTTCACAAGAATGCCGATCTTCGTCCTCGCCTGATTCTCCAGGATCCTGCCAAATAAGTTAATATAGTTCAAATATAAATTAACAGTCCAAAAATTTAGATACAACGCATGATGTGATTTTTTTTACTTGCTGGTCCTCCTGGGTGAGCGTAACTCTCTGTTTACGCTGGGGGTCGATGCGTACCCCGCGTGTCGGGCACGGCCTCGTCGAGATCCTACAAAACACAGACATTAATACAGTTCAAATATACTTTAAATATAAGGCTAGCGAAAATGTACTAAACACCGTTATCAACTACACCAGAGGTAGAACCCACGGAAGAAGGAGAATCAACGCGCATGTGGGATGAATCTGCGTCGGGCTGGGGTGACTGCTGGGGCTGGGGCCTCGTCTGCTGAACGAGAGGACTTTGTGCCTCGTCATCAGTGGGCGATGACGAGGTGGCACCCACCGGGGAGAAAGCAACTCGACTTCCAGCTCGGCCACGAATAGCCCGTATCCTATCCATATCTGACTTCATATAGATAAATTGTAAAGACATTAACACATTAAAAACAATAATTTAGCAGAAATCATCATCGACACTATATATGTGAACGGAGCTGCAAAAACACATCAATATGAACAAAGTTGTCAAATGTTACTACATTTTTTAGAAAATGTTACAACATTACAAGTCAATCATTTTCAGTTTGGGAATCATCATCATCTTCATCACTAGACTCGTCGTCCTCTTCATCTTCTAATTCATCCTCTTCATCAGTAGACTCAGTCACATCATCTCCAACACTTTCCACGACTTCCGCGTCATCATCTACGACTTCTTCTCCTACATGAAGTGTTGTTGGAAGAGGAAGATCGTCCTCCTCGTTGTTGACCTCAACAGGGAACAAGACACATGGTTGGTCGGCTTGAAAGGAGTCTAGCTCACTGTCATATGTCACGGGCAATTTCTTGGACTTGATAACTGTATACCAATGAGATTTGGGATTGGCGACGTCCTCCGCATAAAAGACTTGTGCAGCTTGACTAGAGCTATGGTTGGATAACCTAGGCTTACACAAAATGTGTCTTCATGAGTGTGCATGCTACTTACACTCAAAGACACATCTCGTCAAAACAAGATGTAAGCCTAGGTTATCCAACCATGACTAACAACTAGCAAACACAAAGGGCCCGTCTGATGCAAATCTTGACTTGACATTGACATCTACAATCCCTTGAGAGCTAACACGGATTCCTCTGCTGCATGTGACATCGAACCACGTACACTTGAACATTACCAGGCGGTTTTGGGAACCCAGATATGTTAGCTCAACAATCTCATCTAGCTCTCCGTAAAAGTCCATGCAATTCTCGGCATAACAGTCGCCGTTGACCAAGACTCCACTGTTTTGGGTTTGTTTTGTTTGGTCATCATCTTTTACGTTAAACCTAAACCCGTTGATGATATAGCCTCTATGACAAGATGCTTGTTTGTTAGGGCCTTGAGCTAGTAATTTCAAGCAGGAGGCCACTGGTCTATCCATTGACTGAACCTATTGTAGATGACGGTAAAAATTAAGGATAAATCAGTATACTAATTGGCCACAGAACTGTATATAACACATAATATAATTTCGTTAAAGACTTACACGCCTTCTGAACCACTGTACAAATTATGATTTCCGATGAGATTTAAGTCCAGCAGGATCAATGATTAAAGATTCCGCATCGAACTCACTGCAAACCAATATATATAGTTGACCCGGTTATCACACACTTTCAATTATGTACAGCAATGTAAGTGAATTAAGACTTTAACTTACTCAACGAATGCCGAAACTTCATCGCAATTTAGAAGGGCATATATTGTTGCAGCACTGTACTCTTCATCCGTTAGCCATCGAGTATACGTTCGGCCGAACGGACTACCTGACTGCTTGAATATTGACAATTGCCCTTCCAAATTTGTGCTTGATCCGGGGTCATTTCGGCCTAGTTGATTTAACCTTGTACCAACATCAGGTCCGAAATATTGACTACAAAAGTTTACAAGTTCTTCCATTACGTAAGCCTCCACAATTGAGCCCTCAACCCGAGCCTTATTACGGACTTTTTTCTTTAAATGGAACATGAACCTAGAAGTTTACCCATAAAAGAGTTAGGTGGAATATCAATGATAACATGTGTCGCATTAAGTGTAAACGAACAACTGTAACAATTTAAAGATTACCTCTCGAAGGGATACATCCACCGATATTGCACGGGTCCACCCATCTTAGCTTCATATGCCAAGTGAACAGGCAGATGCTCCATTGAATCAAAGAATGAAGGTGGGAAGATTTTCTCCAGCTTGCAAATCGTCACCACAATGTTCTTCTCAAGCACTTCCATGTTACTCACCCGGATCATAGAAGAACATATATCTTGAAAGAAATGAGATAATTCAGTCAAAGTCTTGCAAATAACCAGTGGCAACAGTCCCTGGAAGGCAATATGAATGAATCTCTCCATGAATACGTGGCAGTCGTGACTCTTCATCCCTTGGAACTTGCATTCCGATACATTGCAACAACGAGATATGTTGGACGCAAACCCATCCGGAAGCTTCAAATTCTTAACCCACTGACATGCCTTATCCACTTGTTTCTTGTCTAGACAATAAGGTGCTTTTGGAAGTATCGGCATCCCACTGATTGTCTGAGGATGCAGTTTACGGTGTACACCCAACTATTGTAGATCCTTTCTCGCTTTAAAGTGATCTTTCGATTCCCCCTTGACATTCATCACCGTGTTGAACACATTATTAAAACCGTACTTCTCAATAGGCCTCACATCCTTGTTGTTTCGTATTACGAGGGTCCTCCAGTAGGCCAACTCCCATAAGATAAAAAATTTTCTCCAGTAGTGCTCTTTCCCATACCCTGAAATCTTCTGATCTGGCACACCCTTGCCGTGTCGTATGTCAGTATCAAGTGCCTCCTGGTAGACTGACCGAAATAATAACAAGCCAACATGAGTAAGGAGTGGTAGACTGACCGAAAGGGTTGAACCCATCGGTTGCGAGCCCAAGTCTAACACTTCGAAGCTTCTGGGCCAAGACGGGATGCCTGCGATCAAACTCCTTCCACGCCTCTCTATCAGCTGGGTGTGTCACCACATCGGCATTGTTGCTACGACTCTCATGGTGAGCCCTCATATGTTTAGTCGTATTTGAGGAATAATACATTCTCTGAAGCCGTACTGTGACCAGAAAATATCGCAATATCTTCCATGCAATGATTTTCTTTTTCCCTTTGTCCGGTTTGTACCTCGAATGATCACATACTGGACACCGTGACAAATCCTTATTCTCTTTCCAGAATAATATATAACAGTTATTGCATGCATCTATCCGCTCATAGCTCAACCCAAGTTTTCACATCATCTTCTTCGCGTCATAGTACGAAGGCGGTAGCCGTTCACTTTCGGGCAGAATTTCTTTGATTAAGGTAACAAACTCGTTAAAACCTTTCTCACTCAGCCCGTGATTGTATTTCAACTGTAATAACCTACTAACCGCAGACAGCCGTGTGTGTTTCGGAGCTTCATCCCACAGCGGCTCTTCCGCAGCTCTCAACAAATCATAAATCTGATGAGCCCCCTCTTTCGGTAGTTGGGGACTGTCGTCACCACCGTCGTTACCCCAGTCAACATTAGCATGCTCAGAATTTATAATCATATATCGATAATCATATCGTGCGTCCTCCCTAACTTCAGTTTGACTAGCCGGGTTGGACAACAATACTATCGTTTTCCCGTGATGCGTCCACCTTGTGTATCCACCCATAAAACCATACCGACGAAGATGCCATTTTACTTCAATTCTTTTTCTCCAATGCAACAACTCACATCTACTGCACGGACACCTTATCTTACCATAGTCAACACGTGCAAGATGCGCGTAAGCGAAGTTGAGGAATTCGTCAACGCGATCCTCAAAACCGTCAGCATTCTTCCTTTTTATCCAACTTCGATCGACCGACATGACGACTGAATTATCGTACTGTATACCACCTTCAATTATGACCAATCATTAGGCATGGTCGATGTAAATATGAATGCATGCATGTGAAAACATGTCTACATATTGCCACTCCATTCTCTAACAGGTAGTGGTCCTATCCCATTCAGAAAAACACATGTTTAAAAAATAGTGAACAATTCATGCTTAGTCCTATGTCTACGGAAAATTCGGCAGCACCTCTTCGCATTTCTCCAAGTACACGACATCGATCAGGTGTTCTAACATTCATTTAACCTTGTCTTGCAAGGTTTTACGGATGTTAGAACACCAGATCTGTATGCACCCAGAGAAACACACGAGAACGTGTACCAAATATCCACGACATAGAACACAAAGCATGAGTCAAAACACTATTTTATAAACAATTAACTTTTTCAAATTGTCCAAACTGGACATCCAAAGGCTCATTACAAAGCATTACTTTGTAATGAGTACCTTTGAATGGGAACTAAGGATTTTTATGCATGCATGCATTCAGAAATTGAATACATATGCAAGAATCTTTTCGAAATATAAAAATTGCAGAAAGATCGTTGCATATATTACCAATTCCACTTTAAATAGAACTCGTCGGCAACAAGTTGAACCATTTTGTTGCCAATGGACTTCACAAAACAACAACGAATATAAAGAATGCAGGGTTTACAAATAACGAGTAATTGAACAATCTCTGGACAATATGGAGTAATTATGGGATGACTAAGGTCTAATTAGGGCTAACTAGGTTATTAGGGTTAATCACGATTGTCAGGGTTTAGGGTTTGGCGTTGTAGGTTTAATTAATCTAATTGGGATTTATTAAGATATGTTAGGGCTAATTAATGTTAATGAGGAGTACCTTGGGCTAATTATAGCTAATTAGGGTTGATTAGGAGTAATTAGGGTTATTTAGTTCTAATTAGGGTTTAATTAAGCCGAGTAGTCTTGACTAGTCCTAATTAGCGCTAATTAGGCTTAATTGGGTTATGTAGGAGTAATTGTTGTTAATGAGGAGTTGTTTCAGATAACTATAGCTAATTAGGGTTAATTATGAGTAATTAGGGTTATTATTTAGAGCTAATTAGGATTTAATTGTGCCGAGTAGTGTTGATTAGTCCTAATTTGGGCTAATTAGGCTTAATTGGATTATGTTAGGTTTAATTACGACTAATTAGGCTAAGTATAATCAATATGCGTGTAATTGGTTTATTTGTCGCTAATCAGAGTTTAGTTAGGTTTTAAGGTTTAGGGTGTAGGGTTTATTTAATCTAATCACGGGTTGCTAAGATACGAGTAATTAGAGCTAATTAGGGTTTAATTTAAGCTGATTAGTGTTAATTAGGGCTAATTTGGGGTAATTACAGCTAATTTGATTTTCATTGGATTCTTAGGGTTAATTAAAACTAATTAGGCTCGTTAGAGCTAATTAGGGTTAATTGGGTTAAAATATGGTTAATCAGAACTAATTAGGGCTAATTATAGCCAGTGCTGGAGCCACAATGAGATTCCAGGGGGTGCATGCTAAAAATGTCGCGTTAACCTAATTAACCTAAATTCAATGCACAATCAACAATCTTAATTTCGACACCTCATATAGGGTGTCGATATGGTGTCTGATATGGTGTCTGATACGTGTCTGACACATCCGGACACGTGTTCAACACCTACGACACCTACCGAAACGTGTCCGAGTCCTCCGGACACGTGTCCGACACCTCTGGACACGTGTCCGACACGTACCTCCGGACACATCGGCATACGTTGATTTATTTTTTAAATGCCGGACACCGTCAATCAGACGTGGTGTCCGTGTCGGTGCTAACTAATAGGTATCTCAATCCAATTAGGTCCCATCCTCCGTCAACAATCTCAATTCTCAAATGCTCAATGCAAAAAACATTAATAAAAATCACACATTCAATCCAATTGGGTCCCATCCTCCGTCAACAATCTGAATATCTCAAATGCTAAATGCACGATTAACAATCTATAATCATCAATTAACAACCTAAAATCATCAATTATTAATCTCAATTACTTCAAATGCACAGCTAATAACCTAAAATCATCGATCAATAATCACAATTCTCAAATGCACAATTAACAACCTAAAATTATCAAACATATGATCAATGTTCAAATGGAAAAAAATTGTTCAAAATGCACATATTCGATGTGCTTGAATTATTTCAATTTAGGGTTTGATTTGATTAGGGCATTTAAATTATGATTTAATTAGGGTTCAATTAGGGGGTTCTATTAATTCAAATTAGCGTTCGGTTAAATTGGGGCATTCAATTTAGGGTTCAGTTTAGGGCTCGATTGGATTAGGGCATTCAATTTAGGGTACGGTTCAATTAGTTTAATTTAGGGTTCGATTCGATTAGGTCATTCGATTTAGGGTTCAATTATGGTTCAATTACTTCAATTTATGGTTCAATTAGTTCAATTTAGGGGGTGGTTGCATTGGGACATTCATTTTAGGTTTCAATTAAGGGGGTTCAATAAGTTCAATTTAGGGTTCGTTTGGATTGGGGCATACTATTATTTTTACTTGAATTAAATTTTTACTATTATTTTTACTCGAATTATATTTTTACTAGTATTTTTACTCGAATTATATTTGCCTTTTTTGAACTGGACAAAAAAAGCAGTGAAAAAAAGTTGTTGAAAATGAAACCTCAAAATTGACTGATTATGCCATTAATAAGCACCTTTGGTATCTGATTGTATTTTCTCGAACTTTTATCGGATTGTATTTGTTTCCCATCAACCGCCTTAAGAAGCAAAGAACAAAAATAAGATGCGCCAACTTCTTCCATTATCATCTAAACGATTGATCGATAACAAGTTCCATTATTGGTAAAAGGTCTGAAAACTATAGCATTAGTCTAACTTTTCCTTTGGCGTGGGTCGAGTTCATTGTTATATGCTAAATTGAGTTCTATTACGTACAAATACTTGTACCTTGTTCTTGTTTAGCTCCATGAAAACAAACCCATGAACAATTATTGATCTCTGGACATAAGCAAACAACTTTATATATTCCACCACGACACCCTTCTTTGATTGTATCAATAACTAATCACCAGATTTCATTTTCATAACGCACAAAACAACCAAGGACAAATCAAGAATAGCAAAAGAAGAAGAATACATATAGTTGCAAGTGAAGGTAAACGAGCACATGTAGCAAAACCACAGAAGACCTAGAATCGAAGTCTTTAGTGTGCATTGTAAATTTTTGATTGTGATTTCTAGGGCAAAGTTATCAAGCTCAAAATCAAGCACGATTGTAGCAAATTCAGTAAAGCTAAAAGCCAAGAACACCTGAGACAAGTTTAAAACCGTACCAGAGTTGTTGATCTGGCCGGAGTAGGTGCGTCAGTGGGTTGTCGCCGGAGGTGCTGCGACATCAATGGGTTGTCGCCGGAGGTGCCGCGACGTCAATGTGTTGTCGTCGAG
Organism: Escallonia rubra; assembly: GCA_033065855.1. Lineage (NCBI taxonomy): Eukaryota > Viridiplantae > Streptophyta > Magnoliopsida > Escalloniales > Escalloniaceae > Escallonia > Escallonia rubra. Next base: position 41,517 of record JAVXUO010002342.1, on the reverse strand, counting down.
GGGGGGGGCTCACCGGAGGTTAAATCGCCGGTAGGTGAAAACGGGGTGAAACAAGGTCAAACGGCAAAAATTAAGAGATAGAAACAGGGAGAGAGATAGAGAAAATGCAGAGTGACTTAAAAGACTTTTAGTGACGAAATAAAACCATCGCTAAAAGACCGTCGGTCAAAGACATTTTATAAGACGTATGCTTTTTAGCGACAATATTATTCTGTCGCTTAAAAGTATTAAAAAAACCCTCAAATTTTACAAATTCCCTAAAAATATTTAACGGCGGGAACCCCGTCGTTAAAAATCCGCCGGCAAAGGTTTTTACCGACGTATTATTCCGTCGAGAAAGCTTTTTGCCAACGGATTTTTACCGACGGCGTTTCCTGTAGCTGAAAGAGCTTTTAGCGACGGAATACATTCCGTCGCTAAATCTATCTTTTCTTGTAGTGTCCAAAACACCCATGAATCCACAGAATCAGAAAATAAGCTGTCAACAACCGAACCCCAAACACAACTTACGACTGAGATTGGAACCCAATTTACCCTGAAAAGAAAAGTAACCCAATCCGAATCAACTACCCAGAAAAAGCAAAAACTCCAGGCCCAAAACAACCAATTGCAACCTCAACTAGACACTCCTCCTATCCTTCCAAACAACAACGGACCACAATCTCAAACACCCAAACACTCAAAACCTACCAATCATCGCTTCACACTAAAATAAAAAGCCCGTCTTTTCAACCCTGAAAATTTACCAACAACCCCAACTTAAAAATGCCCATCTCAGGTGGAAGGAGGCGATTCCCTCCAACAACCGCCACCATGTTAATCAACTCCCGAAATTACAAAGGGTTCAGAACCAAGAAAAAGATATGGGCCCTTCGTTAAATTTGCTGACAAATCTCTTCTGATCTCCTTATTTTCTTTGAAACAAAAATCCTTTCTACTTCTCTCACCCCCATTCTCTCCGTTCTTGGATATTCAAACCATCACTTAGTCGATCCACTCTGCACCGCTTGAGGTCTATGCCTAGCCTGGAAGCTAGGAGTAGACATCAAATTCATCTCTTCAAAGTCTAACATCATCAATGCACTTGTTTTATCAGACCCGTCTCACACTCCTTGGATGATATCGGCAGTTTATGGGCCGCCATATAAATAAGATAAACCTATTTTCTGGGACTATCTTGCAAGTACCGTTGATTCGTTTCCATGGCCTTGGATGGGCATAGGCGATTTCAACAAAATTACAGCAGCGTGTGAAAAAAAAAAGGGGGGCAAACCTTTCCCTTCCTCATCTTCTGGGGGCTTACTGAAGGTGATTTCTGATAAAAGTGTGATAGATATGGGATTTTTAGGAAACCCATTTACCTGGGACAACAAAAGACCTCTACAAGCAAATATCAGGGAAAGACTTGATAGAAGCTATGTAAATATTCAGTGGAGGATGCTATTTCCCAACGCCTCTGTTAAACATCTTCCCGTTCACCAATCGGATCATAGTCATATTCTTTTGAATACCATGGAAGATGACCTCGGTGCACCCAAACCCTTCAAATTTCTTACCTATTGGACAAGGGATAAATCAAGCCACTACATTGTTAACCATGCTTGGAAAATCCCTACCAGAGGCTCCCCCCTCCCCCTAAAAAAACTGTGTCAAAAAATCAGGAATACCCGATTAGCCTTAAAGAGATGTAACAAATCTCACTTTGGATTCATCCAAACCAAAATCCAGCATTTAAATGAAGCTATAAACACATTGCAGAATCAAGAGCCATCCGTGGAAAATGCTACAAAAGAAAGAAACTTACAGATGGAACTGGATGAAGAATTAAAGAGAGAGGAATCAATCTGGTTGGATATATCAAGAATCAAGAAGATTTTCGAAGGCGATATCAATACCAAATTCTTCCATCTTACAACAATTGTCCGAAGAGAAAATGCCATTGAGTTTTTGAAAACCTAAAAAAGAGTATGGGTCTCGAGCAGGAAATACATCGGCGATTGCTTCAATTATCACTTCACCAGAACCTTTACAACCTCAAACCCAACCTTTACCCCCAACCTTGATAACCTGATCACCCCTGCGGTAACCGTCAAAGATAACCATATGCTATGCTCTATCCCAGATGAAGCTGAAATCAAGGAAGTGATCAATCACACGGGAGCGCATAAAGTGCCTCGTCCAGACAGTATGACTATCCTGTTTCACAAAACTTATTGGAACGTCATCAAATAGGCCGTCATCAATAGTGTCCAATCCTTCTTTGCACATGGGTACTTATTGAAAAAGCAAAATCACACCCATATAATACTCACCCTAAAATCTAAAAACCCCATTTTTGTTAACCAGTACTGACCCATCAGTCTTTGCAATGTAACATACAAGACCATCTCCTCAATCTTGACAAATTGACTCAAATCCATCCTGCATAAACTGATTTCACGTCTCCAAGCTGCTTTCGTTTCAAGCCAATTGATCAGCGATAACAGTATACTTGTTCAGGAAATCTAGCATACAATAAGACACAAAAAAGGGAAAAAAGGGTTGGCATCCATCAAGATGACATGAAAAAGCGTATGATAAGATAGAATGGTCATTTCTTATTGCAGTGCTCAGAAATTTCAACTTTGACGACCGATGGATTCATTGGATAGAACAGTGTATTAACACAACAACCTTCTCCATTTTTATCAATGGCGCACCCTATAAAATGGTTCATCCATCCAGAGGCCTTCGTCAAGGAGACACATTATCCCCCTTCTTGTTCATCTTGGGTGCCGAAATCCTCATTCGCCTTCGGCTCAAAGCTGAAACTCAAGGCAGATTACATGGAATCAAAGCCAACTCTGCAAGCCCAGCCATCTCCCACTTCCTATTTGCTGACGACTTGATTTTATTTTGCAGAGTCAATCCAACTGAGGCAGAAGAAGTTATCAACTGTCTTAACACAAATGAAGCTTGGTCTGGGCAAGTGATCAGTAAAAATAAGTCGAGAATATTCTTTAGCAAAAATGCCGAAGCCAACTTGCGAAGGCAATTCTGTGGAACTTTGGGAATTAAGAAAACACCACCACAAGACAAATATTTGGGGCTCCTATGTTTACCAACCAAAGCAAGATCAAGTTGTTCTCTAATGTGCTGGAAAAGGTGAAACAAAGACTCAGTGGCTGGAAATCTAAATGCCTTTCTATAGCAGGTAGATGGACTTTAATCAAAGCGGTGGCAATGGATATACCAACCTACACCATGTTTATCTTTTATCTTCCATCATAGACGTGTGAGCATATTAATAGTACCATTCGCAGATTTTGGTGGGGTCACAATAGACAAAGAAAAACATCTCAAGGGCACCATTTTCTTGGATTGTAACCCACCGAAGACTGCCTCGTGGGTGTGGAAAGGAATTTTTTCAAGCAAGGAAACACTGAACAAAGGAGTATGCTTTGTTGTGGGAAACGGAGAAAAATCCATGGGTACCAACCATACCGAATTTTTGGCCAAGCATCACCTTAGATAATCTACTAATTGGCGCCAAAGTTTCTAGTCTCATTGATCAAACGACTTCTACATGGAATATAGATGAGATGCATAGCACCTTCTCAGAATTTCACTATGGAGAAATACAAAAAATTCGCCAAATTCCTAAAATTGAAACTAGTTGCTCACTATGCAAATCTGCAGAGGAAACTACATCAAATATATTCGTTGTTTGCCTTCTAAATTGAGCACTATGGTCTACATCCTTTGAAGGATTTCGTCCTCTTAATCTGTCGAATCAAGCATAGTCAAGCACCAGCAACTATCCTCGGAGTGACACGCTGTAATGGCTTTCAGATATCTTATTCCCTCATCTCCTTAATAGTGACCCTGATATGAGCCACCGATATACTATGTTCGCCACTATTATCGTGGATCATCTATGGAGATACAGGAATTAGGTAGTTTCTCAAAACTTTGAAATCAATGCAAATAAGGCATCAAAACAAATCCTTGGGGGATATACCTAGTACAAAGAGGCTGCGACATCTTCCCAAACCCCCCAGAACACCCTCAAATCCACCTTTACATTGGTACCGAGACAATTTTGATTTTGCAGTTCGTGATAATAGGACAATTCAAGCGGCAACTATCTGTGACCATGAAGGCAAAATCATTGCGGCCCAGACCTTAGAAAGTGCAAATGGACCATGAATATGCCAAAGCTCTTGCTTGTTTAATGTTAATAGACTTGGCAATTTCAAACAACTGCTCCCATGTTTTATTTGATGGAGATGCACAAGATATTGTTAATTGGCTTAACAATCATGAGATTCCTCCTAACTGGAAAAGCTCCTCCACCAATGCAGAAGCCAGAGACAAGCTCAAATCTCTAACTTGCTGGTCATTTTTGAAAGTTAGCAGATCTGTAAATAGTTTAGCTCACAACCTAGCTAATAGGTAGATGTCTATAACTCTTTTGGTTTGGTTCTTCCTTCATCCTTTTTTTCGCTTTTGTCTCTGAATGAAAATGTGAACCATGAACTTCATTTTGTACACCCTGATTATTACTACCAAGACTTAATTAGAAAAAAAAAAGAGATAAACCCTTCGATACTTCTAATAACTACATAGACCCCTCCTTGAAGTTGGTGATTTCTTGCAAAATGACAGGTGTAATGAAGAGCTTTGGTAGGTAGAACTAGGAAGCAACATCATCAATCAAATTCAACCTACCCTCATATCCACTTACATCTCCTACCCTACCATTCCTATTTAGGGAATGGAGACCAATGCGCTTTTCTCTTCCAAATATGTCTACTCCCACATCATTTGCCCTTTTAATGACATGAACCACCAAAAGAACAGTATCTAGAAGAAATTTTGGAAAATCATGATCTCCAAAAAATTACACTTCTTCCTCTGGACTATGGCACATAACCGTCTCCCAACTAACTCTGTATGTGCCACTAGAGGGCTGGACTTCAATCCAATCTGCGATTTTTGCCACCATCATTGGGAGGACACCACTCATGTTCTAAGATTTTGCCCAAAGAACCTGGAAATACTTCCTTCCTCCGAGTACAATGATGGAGGACAGCAATCTAAACACGCTAGAATGGATGTTAAAGTACTCCTCCTCCCACAAAAATGAGGAAGAATCCCTCCACCACCACCCATATATATATATATATATATATATATATATATATATATATATATATATATATATATATATATATATATCTCTCCAGCATTAGTATTGTGACACCCTATTTTTTTAGGTTTTATTTATACGAGTCACCGTGGCACATGCAATGCGTGTGCGAAAATGAAATGAATAGTATAAGTGTAGTTAAAAAATCAAGCATCACGTATACGTGTCTATTGTCATATTCAGTAAAATGAATATTAAATTACAGAAAAATAAGTTAGCCATATTATTCAGAAATAGGTTAGCAAAATATTATTATCATATCGAATTTGTCTTTTAAAATTTATTTTAACTATATTTTTTTGATGAGTTTTAATTATGAAAACTAAACATGTTTTTAATAGGTAGTTATTTACCAATTAAGGTTTTTATTATGATCATTTTTTCTTGAAATGCCACTTGTCACAATTTTAGGTTGGTAGTTATGTAACACCAAAGATGTGTTACACCAAATCATGTTTTACCTTAATAACTAATATATATATTATCATTCTTATTTAAGTATGTAATAAAAAAATTTCTTATTTTAGTCTAGCTTAGTTGGTCCAATATAATACAGGTGGTTCGGTCCAGTTAATTAGTTATCTAATCAGATTAGACTTAACATAGGTCAGAGCCTTGATAGAATAGAAAATCTAGTAGTTGAATAATTTTAATTTGGAACTCTGTCCCGATTTATTTCAATCACATTCACCGAACTCAAAAGGTACACTTTTCCTTATATGATTGGGCTTAAAAGCAGATTAAGAAGGGAGACAGTAGTGGCTTGTATTCGGTTGAACCGACCGGTTCTACTTTTAACTTTTTTATGGCTAGTTCTTTACTTTTTGAAGCTTGGCATCCACTTCTTCAACACATCTTCTTCAACCCAGTATCTTTCAGTCTCATTTAATTGAATATTTGTCTACCTCATTAAGGATCCTGAAGAACAACTTTCTTCGCCAAAAACGGTTTCAGCCTGTCACAATATCTTAAATCTTTCCTTCTGAAAGATCTGTCTAGAAACTTACTCCTGCTAGCGTCACCCAAGCTAATTTTCTTTGTTGAGGTAAAAAAACCAACTTGTGTTCATTATGAGACTTGCAATAAGCCTATTACTTAATTCTTCAGAGTTCAGCATTTTCTGACCAGGTGCAACTTTAAGAACTGATGATATTGCGTGTAAATAAAAACCCGATTGCCCTTAGAAATATCAAAGGAGTAAGTTTTTTCACCCTCTTTCTTCCTCAGTCAAAGCAGACGTTTGGCCTTTTTTGGACCTAAAAACAGCCTTGCAAGTGTAAGGTTTCATGGCGATGACGTATGGCGATTCAAGCTCAACTTTAGACACGTCTACAACCATGTGAATCCCATTAATGTTGGACCTTTGAAAGACGTTCCTCTGGACAAATATTTCATATTTTTGCATGTTCTGAGAAGATTCTCATATTTGGAAGCCCCATCACTCAAACAAGTCGTGAAATTTCAGACCTTCAAATTTGCTTCTAAGTTGAAGTCTATAAAGCTTAATTACCATATTCATGTCCAGGCTTATTAGCTGTAACTTTATGTTTAACTTGTTTGAGTCGGTTTACACAGTGTCCAACAGTTTTATCAGGTACCTGATAAAGTTTTGCAAAATTAGTAATATAAACTTCAGCTCAAGTGTAAGTGAAAAAATCAAGACAGCGCATAGATGTAGCCCTTCTATTTTGCGTGCCTCACCTGTTTCCTTCTCTCTTGGCATTATTATTCATAAATAAATAAGCCAAGAAGTAACCAGATTTCAATCTACAAAACCATTAATGAATTTTTAACATAGCTCCCAATTTGTCGAGAACTGGTATTCACTCGTTACTTTGAGATTTTTTGTCGCGTTGATCACTGATCACCATCAATTCGGATCAGGTGTGGGGCTCACCCTCCACGGGTTCTTAATGGCAACAGTTTCTGCAACTCCATATAATAGAGCCCGCTTGAGGGGACCTATCAATAAATTTCAAGCTTATCAAGAAACAAATTCGTCTTCCTGACCAGGCGTCCCTTTCATTTTCACCCACTAGTTAATGAATGGACCAGCAAGCGGCAAGTGCCACATATTGTCGGGACTAAAAATGGAATTGCAGTAATGGTCCGGATCGGTCTATTTTGACCCATTCAAAGTATGCCAGTGCTAGGGCTGTCTCTACCGTACGCACAGCCTTTAATTAGTGATGGTGGCAGTTAACATGCAACCTGAAAGTTTTTTTTGTTCATTATCTCTACCATTTTCGGTGTGTTTGATGCATGTTCTTGGGAAATTGATATCCTGGATCGAATATCAACTCTTTCCCTCTTCTTCTGTACTAAAAGTTTGAACTGTGTACGTTATTCGTAAGTGTCACTAGAAATTATTTAAAGTGTAAGACTTCACGATTAAAAAAATACGGTGTTATTTTATTCTCCTATATTTCATTTCCGTTCATTTGTACACTTTCCTTTTGAATTCCGAATTCATAAATACATAAGAAAATATTAGGTTGCGGCTACATAAATGAAATACAACGCAATACAATTTAAACTTTTCTATAAAAGATGACCTTCCACACAGGGGCAATTCTTGAAATGAATAAGCTTTGTTCAAACCATTCGGTCAGATTTATGGAGTAGCAGAACTGGATATGGAGAGGAGTGGAATAGAGGAAGAAGATGGGTCTTATAGGAAGTTACCATACAAGCCTCACTCATGACATTAAAAGAGCAAAAGTAAGGGGCACCCGGGTAAATTTGTGTAATCCATCTTTATTCTTAGACTTAATACTCTCTACTATTACAAGAATGCCATTGATGAATGAAATATATATACATATAGGATATTTTGTTTTATTCTTCTTTTTAAAGGTCATTAAAGTCTCTTTTTAAACCGCTAAAAAAATATGTTGGTATACTATACATGCCACAAGCTAAATACGCTATCTTATGCAAAGTCGAAATATTTGTTGCTAAAACTGTATTGAAGAGACTTTTTAATTCAATATAGTGATAATTTTCTTTCATAACTAGTTGAAAAGATGAGTAAGTTGAACTTTAAATTTGAAACTAGTTATATATTCCATAAAGTACTTGAAAGCTCCACGTTTTTTGTTTTTCAGTGCACTAAGTGAAAAATTCTAATGCTCATGCACTTTATTTTTTCCTTAGTAATATGCAACCTTTGATGAAGTCAATGATTTTTTCTATGCTATACAAATTCAATAACCATGTACGCGTGTTTGGTCCCCCCCGAATGCACATCCTGGATCCGCCCCTGCTTCCACATACACCATACCCATTGTGACACTGTCTGAGGAGAGGATGCAAAGTTATATGCCACGTCCCCGGTCTCATTTTATTCCTAATGAATATATGCTTGTTATACAACAGCCCCATATTGAGTAATAGATACAACGAAAGGATAGTGATATAAGCCTCGTACAACTTTAGGGCATATGTGCAATTGTAACTATATATCAGGACAAGTTAATGCGCTTGTGACTGAAACCGTAAATATATGGAAGCCAGCTAGCTAGGCTTAAAGGAACTAAACACGGAGTATGCAGTAGTCTTGCACAGATTTCCATCTTGCATGATTTTGGTGCGAATCGCAAACCGTTTCACTTGGTATTAAAATTGGGAGCACCAAAACATTTATCAGTTCAGAAATATCTTATAAACAGGTTTCTTATGTAGATATACATATCTTAATGAACTTTATACTTAAGAGTTGAAACAAACTGGTGAATAGTATTCACCTTATAATTTTATTATATAGTATTTGTTACTGTGCCACTGCCGATCAATGATTTTCTTTTTGTTGAAGGAAGAAGAAGGAGAGAAGAGAAAGTAGCTCTGAATTTCCCAAATGAAACAAACACACATCACCTGAGAACTTTATGAAGACTCTGTTTTTACATTATGAAACGTACATATAGGTGCTGAAATCATTACAACGAGCACTCGTGAAGACATAAAAGGTACACATTTCTCAGAACAGAGAAAGAGCAAGGCTGCCTATTTTACCAAGCATGAATGGAGAATATCCACTCACGCCACTTATTTTCAGATCCAATGAGGAACTTATTACTTTCGGCACACAGGGAGTGCGTAGATCTAGTAATGTACGTGCTCACGGTTTTGGTCAGTTGTGAGTCTCCGTTACCACGGCCTCACCAGCGTAGGAACAACACCTTTTGCATCCACCATAACCTTTATAACAGCAACCGTAGCGGCAGTAACCTCCTCCACCCCCTCCGCCATGATGGCCACCTCCACCATACTGGCCACCTCCGCCTCCACCATACTGGCCGCCGCCCCCTCCACCATACTGGCCGCCGCCACCTCCACCATACTGGCCGCCGCCTCCTCCACGATGCCCGCCTCCGCCTCCTCCATAGTAACCACCACCACCACCATACTTGGCATCATTTAACCCATTCGCACCTTCAGCTACCTCAGCTGCACAAATACATCATTGCACATGCATGCATGAGTATGTTAGCTCATTTAAAACATTGAAAACTTGGCTATACATGATGTTTTAGTTTTGTATTTTGGAGTTAATGGCATCTGAAGCATGTCTTAGCTCGAGGCTCGAGCACCGCAAATTTCTTCTTTTAGTTCTTCACACATACATAGATTTTTAATTTTTTTGGGTAAATTTACATTTTGCCTGCTTGTGTATGAGTAGCCTAAATCAAAAAGCTGAATCTAATATAGTGGACAAACTCACTCTTTTGCGTGGACACAGTGGAAGTCTCAGCCAAATCCCTTGCTGCAACCTCAGAGGAAATGACAAGAACGATAGCCAAAGTAAGGCCAAGGAACACAGCTGCCTTGGAAAACATTGTCTCACTAAACTTTCCCTTGCCTCTCACTTATATAATGTAAAAGGATGAGACATCTAGCTTACTCTCCTCTCTATTTATAGGAAGAAGAGTACCCCGCTTAGAGGGTGTTTGAGCATTGGGGGGGGGGGGGGGGGGGGGGCTTGTGATCCTAAGAGAAGAGAGGCGGAAAGAGATAGGAAAAATTCTAGCCGTTACACATGTTATAGAAAGATAGTTATAACTCTCTATATAGCGACAATTAATTGTCGTTAAATTTTTAGTAATTTTTATTTACTGACGCTAAAAAATCATGTTAGGAATTATTACTAAAAGTGTTACCAGAAAGCCTTAAAAAATATTTAGCATTCGTTATATAAGGGGTTCTAGCTATCTTCCGAACCAGGGTAACATCAAAATATTTTCTAACGAGAGATTCATTTACCATTTTTGTTTTGTGTTTTCATTTGGTGTTTTTATTTTCATCATTTCCATTTGCATTTAGAAAATATGCTTGTGAACTTTGATCTTTTTCACCAAAATTTCCCTACCTATTTTTTTAGACACTTTGTGTACTTATAGCATTTTCGTTTTCATTTTGTAACAACTTTACTTGTTGTTTTCCTTAAATATCCTTACTATTTATATGTGAAGGTACCCTAATACCCTCAAATTCCCTTAATTGTGAGATATATGGCCCACGTAACCCCACTCCTCTTCCCTTTCCCAAAAAGATTCCCCACCTACCGCCACTCCAAAGCCCCAATATCCACCACCACCATCGTCAATTTCCTCCTATAAGGTGGGGGTGCTAATATGGTAAACAAAGCCACAATATCAACCACAAGCAAAGCTTATCCTTTTGGACAATACGAGGGTGAACAATTCATCTTGGGCTCTGTAATATCTATCTCTGGTGGCACTCAAATCTGAAGTGTTAGGTGGTTAGGTGATTGTCGTGGGTTACGATTGGAGGTAGATAACGTTACGACGGTGGTTTGATGGTGGTGTGGCGGCTATGTGTGTCGTTATGTGGCTATGGAGATCCGATCTGGCATAGTGGTGGTTTTACGGTGGTTATATGGTGTTGACATGGCCGGAGGAGATGAGGTCTGAGGTGTTTAGCAGTGGCCGTTGTGGTTCTTAATTTATATTATGGTGGTACAATGGCGGGGCTTGGTTTCTTTATCGTGCACGATAAAGAAAAATGATGGTGCCAGTACAAACAGAGAGAGTGAAAGGGAGCAATGATTTGTTTGTGTCAAAACATTTTTTTTTTGTTGCTTTTAACATGGGGCTAATTTTGGTCGGGGAAAAATTGAAAATACCTCAAAGGTATTTTCAGTTTTTTGATAATTTTTGGATAATCCTATCAAAAACACGAAAATAGAAAGATATATATACTATATATAAAAGAAAAAGATACTATACTATAAAAGAAAAACTTCTTTTGGTGTAACACATCTTTGGTGTTACTAACTGCCTATCTAGAATAGTGACAAGTGGCATTTCAAGAAAAAAAATTAAAATATGACACAAAATACAAATTTTAAATGGTAAGTAACTACCTATAAAGACATGTTTATTTTTCATAATTTAAACTTCATCAAAAAAGTATAGTTAAAGTAAATTATGAAGTTCAAACTTGATATTAAAAAATACGGAGTACCATATTGCTAATTTTATTTGTGCACATGTTTGATTTTAACAATTTTAATTTCCTTAAAAAACTGTATTAAATCTAAGTTTGATAAAATGAAAATATTTTGCTAACTTATTTTACCACACGCATGACTAACTTATTTTACTAAAATTTAATATTCATGTTACCGATGTGACAAAAAACACTTATACGTGATGTTTGATTTTTTTTAACAAAATTGATATTATTAATTTTATTTTTGCACACGCATCGCGTGTGCCACAGTTACTCGTATATATAAAGGGAAAACATAGTTTGGTCTAACACATTTTTTGTGTTACATAACTACTAATCTAGAATGGCGACAAGTAGTATTCTATTACATAAAACAAAAGTTTAAATAGTGAATAACTACTTTTAGTTTTTATAATATACAATTCATTTTACCGAATTACTATATATAAAGGAAAAACATGGTTTGGTGTAACACTTTTTTTGTGTTACATAACTACCTATATAGAATTGTGACAAGTGGCATTCTATTATTTTTTCTTGAAAATTTCATAAGACAAAAGTTCAAATAGTGAATAACTACTTTTAGTTTTTATAAAGTACAATTCATTTTACTAAATAATAAATATTTATACATGATGAAGAATTTATATTATAATTTTTTTTTACACGCGCATCGCATGTGTCACGGCGACTCGTGTGTATATATATATAAAAGAAATTTTTTTTGCCATGATTACAAAAATGAAAAATACTAAATGTCAAACAACTAAGTCAATTAAGGGTCAATGCTTGTTTCGGGTGAGACTATTCGTGTACCTCTTTTTGGCTATTAACGCACTTTGAAATTTTATTAGTTTATGAGGCTATCCTATCAAGTGTTTGGTCGCTATAAATGACTTTGGTCGCTATAAACCGTAAAAGAAATGCTTAAACAGCATCATCTCAATTTTTTCCAGCAATTGCATTGTCATCTCGATCAAATACGTTATTAACCTCCTTTTCTCCTTCCTTTTGTTCGGTGACCTGATCAAATCCAACTCACCTCAATAGAACTAGCAACAGTAAAATAGCAAATGCATCTGTTCAATCAGTAACAAACAAGTCCATGGTTCTGCTTTTAATGAGAGAAAGAAGGGCGGTGGCTAGGGTGAACATTTAGAACGATGAAATCAATCTAATTTGAAATTTGATCTGCATTATCTGATCATTCATAAATTGATCGAACAAAATAATTGATGTTGCTTGCTTTTTAAAATGAATTGAATAATCAGTTTATAAGTCGGTTTCAGTAAGGAAATTTTTTAACCCAACTAAACTTGAGACTTACGTACCTTCAAAAAACTACTCCCTCCATGAACGTCCCAGAAAAAATTCTCTATTTTATTTTGGCACGCATATTAAGGATTAAAGTTATATATTTTCTGTTTTTAATTTTACCCTAGAGAGACAGCCGGGAGGAGGGGGGAGTGGGCCAGGAGAGAGAGAGAGAGAGAGAGAGAGAAAATGAGTTGGTGGAAGGTTAAATGTAGAGAGGAAAATAGAATAAAAAAATGTGTAAGAAAGTGGGTCAAGAGAGAAAAAATTGGCTAGTTAATGGTTAAATGTAGAGAGAGAAACAAAATAAAAGTGTACAAAGGATAAACATGAAAAGACACTTATAGAATCTTTCTTAATTTGGACAGTGACGCTCAAAAATGAAATATGATCAGTTTTTTTTTTTAACGGAGTGAGTATAATTTTAGCCCACCTTAACTTTAGTTAGTATAGCCATTGTACTGCTATTACTTTTCTTCTAGTTCTTAAAATAGGCCACAAAATATAGACTGATATAGATATTATGAGTGCCCAATAGTAAATTGAAAGGCCTAATTAAAAATTCTAAAGGTCCAAACTTATCAAACTGACTGAACCGTTCAATTTGTTCAAAGCATCAACATTGATCGCTAAAATCGAAGACATCAACTCCAATATGGGTCACTTCAACTTCGTATTCAACCTCCAAACCGAACTAAGATCATCCTTTTTTTTTTTTTGGAAAAGGGGGGGGGGGGGGGGGGGTTCAACCTCATAGTGGTATATTAACTAGGTAGCTTAAGTTACCATATGCTCTAAGAGCTTAAACTGTTAGAGAATCGACCCTAATGTATATCATGATTTAACACTCCCTCTAACATGCGAGCCTTCAATTCACATGGAGAGATAAATGAATGAGAAACAAATCAAGGTGCGCTAACATATATCAGTGAGCCCAACAATGTACATCATGCCTTAGCACTTCTATCATGTGCAATCCCCAACTGGACATAAAGAGGCAAATCAATAAAAGAACAAATGAAGGTGCACCACCAACAACTATACATTACATAGAGTGCAAATTGGACTAGTATAAAGTGGTGACCAAATTTACTAGTCGGGATAGTCGAATTCAAGACCTTACTTAATTAACAAGAGCTTTGATACAATATTGCAGTTGATCTAAAAAATTGAAGTTGTTAGAAAATAAGTCCAACTATGTATATCATGATAGAATGAATACAAATATGTATATCATGCTTTAACAAGGTTGAACTCTATGAGGTTCTAAAGTTCTTGCCAACCTTTTGGGTCCTACGAAATTCCTCTCCCTTTGACATTCAATGTTTGTGGTCTACTATAATAACTGGCTTAGCTAAATTATCTCTTGTAGTATTATCTAGTCGACGTGATACCGATCGCGAGGGTACACGCTTTCATCCTTCAATACAAAGTTACGCACAAAGTTCGTAAGCCTAATTATACGGTATCAATATAGTTACTCTATTGCGATATGACATCACCGGCTGTTGCATTTTAGGAAATAATTTGAGATCTAATTAGAGATAGGGAAAAAAGGAGTTTTTTTTCCCGTAATATTTTGTGATGGTTCATAATGGTCCGAAGCACCAAGCTTTGAAGCGCAAACATTAAAGATAATTTACTGACGATTAACTAAAGTGCTCTACGCGAAGCTCTAATCTTTTCAAGCAAAGCATAGAGAAATAAAAGAAGTTTGCTCAAATTTTTAGGGCATTAATCAAGATATCATCATGAATGTAGGATCCTGCCAAGGTCATGGAACGTATCAAACTTGGCCACTCTTCTTCTGACTCTGCAGGTCCTACTATACTATTAACTCGATCCGATATTTGAGAGGACCGATCGATGCACCATCGCCCAGTGGCTTGAAATCTTATAAGATCCACAATTCCACATGGAGGGTCATGCACTAATGGGGATATCAATCAAGTAGGGCTGCGTGTGGGGTGGGTGTGTGTGTGTGTGTTGGGGGGGGGGGGGGGGGGGGGGAGTATTTAATACCACCTGCTTGCTTGATATTTTCCTTGGCAGTCAAGCATGCAGTTGGGGCCGTCGGCAGACGAACACGTGGATGCTTTAATTTGGACAACAAAAGAATTGTAAGCAAAAGATCAATGTGTTGTAATATCATGTAAAAGTATTTAACCTAAAATAAAATGAATAAAAAAAAAGTTGAAATATATATTTTAATTAATTATTGACGTGTGATTTTATCTTCAACGTTCATGCATTACTAAATCTAGACACAGGATATTACATCAACAGAATGCTTATACCAACCTTTCAAGCTTTAGCGGTAAGCAATCAATAACCCAAAATTAAAGACGTGGCACTTTCTAATGCCTTCATTTTTTAAGGATATCGTATTATTACAAAACTACTATCATGCATGATCTGGTTTGGCAATTTCCAGAACTTGTCAAAGTGATTCTTCATTAGTAGGCGTTCCTGGAGATATTTCATTGCTGATTTAAATGGTAGAGAAGCAGGGCACATCGGACACTGAAAATGCATGATAACTTGTATACACGTGCATCTTAACATTAAATATGCAAGTAAAATACCTTGGAAATTTTTTTGTTGCTACTCTGATTATAGGAAGATAGCTACAACTCACGTATAACGTCCATTAATAACCATTAAATTTCTTTGATAATTTTTATTTACTGACGCTAAAAGAGTGTGCAGCTAAGAACTGTGACTAAAAGTATTATCGAAAATGTCAGTAACAATATTTAACGACCATTAATTGTCGATATAAAAGAAGTTATAACTATATACAATCAGCATAGCACCAAAATCTATCTAAATATCTTTCATTCACCTCTTAAATCAAGAAATCCAAACTCCATCCAAGGTGAAATTACAATGTATTCCTTGGGTTTTGCTTTCACCGGAATCAGTAGGTATCATTTTTCATTGCTTTTGTGCCTCACTAGAGATACGAAATTCTTACGTTTGGACTACCGGAAACATTGGCGGCTAGGGAGTGAAAGGCCTGGAGGTCAGGCTAGGGGTGGTGGGGGCGAGGGGGCATCGGGCAACGTGTACGAACTCCATGACAGGTCTTTATAAACGTTCCGCCCAGTCCCAACAAGTTGCAACTGATTACAAAAAGACAAAGATCCATTAACTATCTATGTGCATATGCATGCATGCAATGCAAGTGACACTTTCTTCACCGACAGCATTACTTGGCCTGCGCAATCCATCGCAGAGTTATATGCTACTACGGTACTACAAAGACTTGGCAAAGTTTGTACTCTTCGTCTAGCTTACTTTGAGCTTAAAAAATAGAGAGGATGTACAGCGAGCAAATTATTCAGATGCTTCTGCTTCATGCATCGAATTATTTTGCATTAAAAACAAAGTTTTAATATTTTTGTCACGTCACTTTAGAAATCCAATTTTGAGATGTAAACTTGGATATAATAGTATAACAACTTGAGGCATGCAAATGTCTTTTTGTATCAAGGTGCACAAAAGTCTATCGTTCTGCACCCCATTCGTATCTTTTACAAATTATGGTGGATACAATCTCCTAAGAACTAGCTTGTGAGCTAGGGTGAAGGCCGGGGTTCTTCTGTCGCATGTTATGAATACTATAATCATCACAAGAGCATGATTAGGATTTTTAAATCACAAGTGAAGCATGGCATAAAACCACGAGAAATCACTACAAAAAAAGAGGAAATTAACGACGGACTTTTAGCGACAGACGAAATTCTGTGGCTAAAAGTCGTTTCAGAGACGGAAACAACCGTCGGTAAAAATATTTAACGACGAAATAATTCCGTCGGTAAACACATCCGTCGGTGAAAGTAGGGTTTTGCCGACGAACTTTTACCGACGGGTGTGTTCCGTCTGTAAAGGCCTTAAAAAGATCAGATCCCCTTTGCTTTTCTTTCTCCCGTTGCTCTCTCTCTCTCTCTCTCACTGGCGATATTTCCTCCATCGCCATCCCCGGCAACCTAGCCCCCGACAGAATATAGCGTGCCACCGACGCCGCCACTGTCGCCCATCTTCAAAACCGAAGGACTGCCGCCACCACTGCCGCGCTGCCACCACTGTCGCGCCGCCACCATTGCCGCGCCGCCCATCTTAAAAAACTAGAGGTATGGTACATCTAACCTTAACGTAATTTCATGCGATGATTTTGTGACAGCATGCGATGATTTTAGTTTGTGACAGCATGCGATGATTTTAGTTTCAGTATTGCGGATGTTTTGATCCAAGTCACGATTATTTGCTTTCGAATTATGGATCTGAAGATCCAAGTTTGCAATCATGGAGTGGTTTGTGCGTAATCTTAGCATCCAACCATCACGGGGTTGGCTCAAATGTGGTGTTCTTCGTCGCTAATTGAGTCATCCATTCAAATTTTTGTGTGACTCAATGAGTCAAATGAGAAGTGTTGGGTTTTATTCAAATTTTATCTTAGTTTAAGTGGTTCCAAAGTAGTTTTACAATTTAGATTCCGTTGCATTGGAGCTTGTTGTTCTAAGCAATGCTTGAATGGTTGCATTTGAATTAGGAGTAGGATTAAAGTGTCTTTCCAATGAGGTAACTGTAATGGGCTCGAGGGTCACTGGCCCAGGCACATTTGACAATCTCTTACGGGCACTGAGTGCTAGGTCGTAATTGGTAAAATCAATACAAATTACAGCGAAAACTAAATTATGTACAACTTTAGACATGAAGTTCATTTCTAATTTCACTACAATCCTACATGATATAGCACTTATCGTACAACCCGAACATCAACGAAGACAGTCCTGAAAGTTCATAGTATTTCTCTTTAAATCCTAAATTGAATGTCTTAATCGAATCGAACCCTAAAGTAAACTATAGAACCCCTAATTGAATGCCCTAATCCAACCGAACCCTAAATTGAACTTATTGAACCCCCTAATTGAATATCCCAATTCAACCGACCACTAAATTGAAGTAATTGAACCATAATTGAACCCTAAATTGAAGTAATAGAACCCCCTAATTAAACCCTAAATTGAAGTAATTGAAGCCTAAATTAAACTAATTAAACCCGTAATTGAACCTTAAATTGAATGCCCTAATCCAATCGAACCCTAAATTGAACTAATTGAACCCCCTAATTGAACCCTAAATTTAATGCCCTAATTCAACCGAACCCTAAATTGAACTAAGAGAACCTTAAATTGAAGTAATTGAACCATAATTAAATCCTAAATTGAATGCCCTAATCGAATCGAATCCTAAATTAAACTAATTTATCCCCTAATTGAACCCTAAATTGAATGTCCTGATACAATCGAACCCTAGATTGAAATAATTCAAGTGCATCGGATATGTGTATTTTGAACAAATTTTTTACATTTGAACATTGATAATTTGTTTGATAATTTTAGGTTGTTAATTGTGTATTTGACAATTGTGATTATTGATCAATGATTTTAGGTTGTTAATTTATGATTTTAGGTTATTACCTGTGCATTTGAAGTAATTACAGTTATTAATTGATGATTTAGGTTGTTAATTAATGATTTTAGATTGTTAATTGTGCATTGAGCATTTGATAATTGAGAATTGAGATTGTTGATGGAGGATGGGACCCAATTGGATTGAGATACTTGTTAGTTAGCGCATACACAGACCAAATTAACGTATGCCGATGTGTCTGGAGGTGCGTGTCCGGTGGGCGTCCGACACGTGTCGGAGGCGTCCGACACGTGTCGGAGGCGTCGGACACGTGTCCAGAGGCGTCGGACACGTATCGGACACCATATCGACACCCTATATGAGATGTCGGAATTGAGATTGTTGAATGTGCATTAAATTTAGGTTAGTTAGGTTAATGCGACATTTTTAGCATGCACCCCCTGGAATCTTGTCGTGGCTCCAGCACTGGCTATAATTAGCCCTAATTAGTTCTGATTAACAATATTTTAGTAAATCAATATTCCACTTTTAGGTCTAACGAGCCTAATTAGTTTTAATTAACCCTAAGAACCTAATAAAAATCAAATTAGCTGTAATTACCCCAAATTAGCCCAAATGAACCCAATTATGTGCATATTGATTATAGTTAGCCTAATTAGTCGTAATTTGCACTAACATAACCCAATTAAGCCTAATTAGCGCTAGTTATGACTAATCAACACTACTCGGCACCATTAAAACCCTAATTAGGACTAAATAACCCTAATTAGTCCTAATCAACCCTAATTAGCTATAATTATCCGAAACTAACCCTCATTAACATTAATTAGCCGTAACATAACCCAATTAAGCCTAATTAGCCCTAATTAGGACTAATCAGCACTACTCGGCACAATTAAATCCTAATTAGGACTAAATAACCCTAATTAGTCCTAATCAACCCTAATCAGCTATAATTATCCAAAACTAGCCCTCATTAACATTAATTAGCCGTAACATAACCCAATTAAGCCTAATTAGCCCTAATTAGGACTAATCAGCACTACTCGGCACAATTAAATCCTAATTAGGACTAAATAACCCTAATTAGTCCTAATCAACCCTAATTAGCTATAATTATCCGAAACTAGCCCTCATTAACATTAATTAGCCATAACATAACCCAATTAAGCCTAATTAGCGCTAGTTAGGACTAATCAACACTACTCGGCACCATTAAAACCCTAATTAGGACTACATAACCGTAATTAGTCCTAATTAACCCTAATAAGCTATAATTATCCGAAACTAGCCCTCATTAACATTAATTAGCCGTAACATAACCCAATTAAGCCTAATTAGCCCTAATTAGGACTAATCAGCACTACTCGGCACAATTAAATCCTAATTAGGACTAAATAACCCTAATTAGTCCTAATCAACCCTAATCAGCTATAATTATCCGAAACTAGCCCTCATTAACATTAATTAGTCCTAACATAACCCAATTAAGCCTAATTAGCCCTAATTAGGACTAATCAGCACTACTCGGCACAATTAAACCCTAATTAGGACTAAATAACCCTAATTAGTCCTAATCAACCCTAATTAGCTATAATTATCCGAAACTAGCCCTCATTAACATCAATTAGCCCTAACATAACCCAATTAAGCCTAATTAGTCCTAATCATGACTAATTAGCACTACTCGGCACAATTACACCCTATTTAGGACTAAATAACCCTAATTAGTCCTAATCAACCCTAATCAGCCACAACTAATAATCGTAATTAACCATAATAACCCAGTTAGCCCTAATTAGCCCTTGTACATCCCATAATTACTCTATGTTACCCAGAGATGGTTCAATTACTCGTTGTTTACAAACCCTACCTTCTTTATATTAGTTGTTGTTTTGAGAAGTCCATTGGCAACGAGATGGTTCAACTCGTTGCCAACGAATTCTATTTAATGTGGAATTGGTAACATATGTAACGATTTTTCTGCAGTTTTGATATTTCGCAAAGATTCTTGCATATCTTATCAATTTCTGAAAGCATGCATGCATAGAAACCCTTAGTTCCCGTTCAAAAGTACTCATTACAAAGTAATGCCTTGTAATGAGCCTTTGGATGTCCAGTTTGGACAGTTTGGAAAAGCTAATTGTTTATAAAATAGTATTTCGACTCATGCTTTATGTTTTATGTCGTGGATATTTGGTACACGCTCTCGTGTGTTAACGGCGACTGTTACGGAGGCTATATCATCAACGGGTTTAGGTTTAACGTAAAAGATGATGACCGAACAAAACAAACCCAAAACAGTGGAGTCTTGGTCAACGGCGACTGTTATGCCGAGAATTGCATGGACTTTTACGGAGAGCTAGATGAGATTGTTGAGCTAACATATCTGGGTTCCCAAAACCGCCTGGTAATGTTCAAGTGTACGTGGTTCGATGTCACATGCAGTAGAGGAATCCGTGTTAGCTCTCAAGGGATTGTAGATGTCAATGTCAAGTCAAGACTTGCATCAGACGAGCCCTTTGTGTTTGCTAGTCAAGCTGTACAAGTCTTTTACGCGGAGGACGTCGCCAATCCCAAATCTCATTGGTATACAACTATCAAGTCCAAGAAATTGCCCGTGACATATGACAGTGAGCTAGACTCCTTTCAAGCCGACCAACCACGTGTCTTGTTCCCTGTTGAGGTCAACAACGAGGAGGACGATCTTCCTCTTCCAACAACACTTCTTGTGGGAGAAGAAGTCGTAGATGATGACGCGGAAGACGTGGAAAGTGTTGGAGATGATGTGACCGAGTCTACTGATGAAGAGGATGAATTAGAAGATGAAGAGGACGACGAGTCCCACGAAGAAGAGGGCGACGAGGAAAGTGATGAAGATGATTCGCAAACTGAAAATGATTGACTTGTAATGTTGTAACATCACGGGAAAAATGTAGTAACATTTTAGAACTTGGTGTTTATTGATGTGTTTTTGCACATCCGTTCATATATATATATATATATATATATATATATAGTGCCGATAATGATTTATGCCAAATTATTATTTTTCACATGTTAATGTCTTTATATATAATCTATATGAAGTCAGATATGGATAGGATACGGGCTATTCGTGGCCGGGCTGGACGCCGAGCTGCTTCCTCCCCGGTGGGTCCCACCTCGTCATTGCCTACTGATGACGAGGCACAGAGTGATCACGGACAGCAGATGGGGCCCCAGCCCCAGCCCGAGTCGTCGCCCCAGTCCGACGCAGATTCATCCCACACGCGCGTGCATTCTCCATCTTCCGTGGGTTCTACCTCAGGTATAGTTGATAACGGTGTTTAGTACATTTTCGCTAGCCTTATATTTAAAGTATATTTGAACTGTATTAATGTCTGTGTTTTGTAGGATCTCGACGAGGCCGTGGTCCGACACGCGGGGTACGCATCGACCCCCAGCGTAAACAGAGAGTTACGCTCACGCAGGAGGGCCTGTAAGTACTAAAAATATCACCTCATGCCTTAAATTTAAAATTTTGGGGTGTTAATTTATATTTGAACTGTATTAATTTATTTATTTACTTCTTTGGCAGGATCCTGGAGAATCTGGCGAGGACGAAGATCGGCGTTCTTGTGAAGGGCCGATTCTTCGAGCCACGCCTGTACTGGAAGGACTGGGATGCCGCTGCGAGGGAGGCCCTATGGGAGGAGTGGCTGGTACGGTGAAGTATTTTTTTCAGCGTTAGTAAATGTTTAATTACAGTTTGTTTTCTGGTCATAATTTGTGTTATTGAATGCCTTACAGGAGGGGTTCACGTTTGACACGCCTCAGCAGCAGGCACTGGGGCAGCAGGCCTTCTTTGCCTACATCGGCAAGAATTACCGCCGATGGCTCCACGACGCACGGGACCGGGCGAAGAAGCTGCTGCCCGAGGGTGCCCCGATGACGGAGATGACGAGATATCCCCCACATTGGATATCTCACCGTGTATGGGGGAGATGATAGATCGGTGGGCTGCGGATCCAGGCTGGGACGCCAAGAGTAAGAGCGGGGCCGAGAACAGACAGAACAGAGATCCGACGCACACGGGGGGGTCGGTGCCACACGACATCGTCCGACACATGAACGCGGTCGAGCACCCGGATCTGGAGGAGGATGAGGTCATAGCTCTGACCTATAGTCAGACGCACGTGCGGAAGAAGGACAAGGACGAGGCGCACCGGGCGGGCGACTATATTTCAGATATTGCCCGGCGGATCGATGTGAGTCAATTTATTTAAGTTGTTAATGTTTTGTCTTTCTATCCTCAATGTCTGTTTCGTTAATTAATGCCCTAACATATCGTTAAACCACTATTTTTGCAGGCCTCGTATGAACAGCTAAAGGGGTCCGAGCAGCAGTCCGGACAGCCATCAGCGTCCACTAGTACGGCTGCGAGTACTGGGGGGTTGAAGCGATGGCTGGATACGCCGGAGGTCGTGAATCGGCCGAAAGGCCGCATACGCGGCCTGCCTAGCACGACTGCTCGTGCCGTGATAGGAGCGTCCTCACCCCCTGCTGCCCCTCCACAGACACCGGCTCCTCAGTGTCAGTTGGACGACGAGGAGATCCAGCGCATTGCTACAGTGGTGGTGAGGATGATCAGGGAGCAGGGCACTGCTGGACATGCCGAGCCGGCCCCGAATCAGCAGGATCCAGATCCGGGACTCGGCGATCCCTGATGAGCCCCTTCCCGTGCCCGTTCCTAGCTTTCCCCCTCCCCCCGCGCCCGGCTTGTACTCTTCTCCCCTCCCCTAACCGGCTGTATTCGGTTCCCGGCTTGTACATATGAGTCTTTTTTATGTTGAAATATTTTTTATAATTGATTATATATATTTCTTTCTGTATTGATTATTGCGCGTTGTTGTTGAGAAATGAAAATTGTATTACAGGTCTGGGTAATTGAAAAATAAAAAAAAATAAAAAAATTGATTTTTGGCGACGGATTAAATCCGTCGCTAAATAAGCTTTTTAGCGACGGAATATTCCGTCGCTAAAAATTATTCCGTCGCTAATTTTATAAAAAAGAAAATAAATTAAAATACTAAAAATATAATTAGCGACGGAATATCCGTCGCTAATTAAAAATCAATCCGTCGCAAAAAATTACATACTTAGCGACGGAGTTCAAAATTCCGTCGCTAAACTATTACTGACGGGCTTTTATACGAGGGACTTTTAGCGACGGTGAATCCGTCGCTAATTGTTTTAGCGACGGAATAAAGGCTTTTAGCGATGGATTTCCCCGTCGCTAAAAGCCTTTTTTCTTGTAGTGAATGGTGTCAAGTCAATTGTCAAATGCTTGACTTTACTACTATGAGTATTTATATTTTTGGCAAATATGTCAATACGTTCTTGATTGCTTACTAATTTCATACAATGTTTGACTTGACAGATTTAGCCTTATAAAAGGCTACACGTGGGCCCTACCTTGAGACGATTTTGAATCGACGTGGCCTAGGTTATTGGCCTGGGAGCACAATTTCTCGCAGACGCCCAGCAGGAAGAGAAGGGTATGATCTCCATCACCACTTGAAGTTTTATCGGGGGGAGCTGAGGATATTAGAGGCTTCCTAGGTCAAGTGGCAACCCTACTCCAAAGTGATGCAATGGTTGGATCAGTGAAGTTGGCAACTTCACGTGTCATATGTGTTGGCAAGTTTGTTTTTTATGCCTCTCATTCATTTTGAGACATGTGAGTTCCGAATGCCCGACCGCACGATGAGGCAAGTTGGATGTCTGCAAGGGATACTGAAACCCGTTGTAGACATGCGGCCATATAGGAAAGGTGGAGGGCTGAACTTCGACCAACTTAATGCCTTGGATATGTTGCGCAATGAAGTGCACTAGTCGAATACATGGCAAGATACGTACGATAGTCTTGTATCGATTAAGTATACTGGCACAAGTATCGAGGAGTATATAGAATGGTTTCTCAGGGTAACGTGCATTAGGGTAAATCACCCTTCATAGGCAAAGAGGACATCGTA
This sequence comes from Escallonia rubra, assembly GCA_033065855.1. Classification (NCBI taxonomy): domain Eukaryota; kingdom Viridiplantae; phylum Streptophyta; class Magnoliopsida; order Escalloniales; family Escalloniaceae; genus Escallonia; species Escallonia rubra. The sequence goes on along the minus strand of JAVXUO010002342.1, from coordinate 17,082 downwards.
CGAGCCACATGCGATATACGACGAGTTCTGGGCTTTGAACATTGTAAGTATTCAATCGTTATTCTCCTTTGTGAGCATGCTTGCAATGTGGTTAATTATTCATATTTTCCATTCATCTTGTTTAGTTTGGCATGGGCAGTAAGGTATTTAAGCAGCTGGAAGGGTTTGAGTACTGGTTTGTCAAGCATGCCTCTGACAATATCAAAAAGTCCATTGAGAGATACAAGGCTGAAGTCCGCAACTTCAGTAATGCATATAGGGGATGTGAGGGGGATTCGTTTACTGGCTTATCGGTTAATGCATACGGTTCTCAACCCTAGAGTCAGGTGACCCAAGTAACTCCTCAGAAGGACCCAATGATCCGGTCTGACAAAGGAAACCGACTAAGGTTCTCAGGCCGACCAAGCGAGATTGAATTGACGAGCATTACTTCGTGCCTGAGCCGAGGGCTACAACAGACTTACCTATTATGACGTGGCCGGTTTGTATTACATAGGTCCCAAGGATATCATGACATTGGCGTCAGACACAGATCTTGCCAATTTTGTCATGGATGCCTACACGAACTGCTTCGAGTTAGAAAGCAGCAACATAAGCCATATATACGGGTAAAGATCAACATGTATCCCTCTTTCATGTTTCTCTTACTAGAAAACATGAAAGTTTGATGGAATGGAGAAAGAGGAGAGGGAAGAACAAGGGTGCATGCCCTCACCGAACTTGCAAGGCATACTGAGGTCGGACAATCAATGTCACGCGTCAGAGGCGAACGTGATTTTCATTCCTCACATACATGCCAGACACTTCTTTTAATTGGTCATGTATACTTTGACGAAATCGGTCCATATTTATGATAGCCTGGGGGAGGATGGTCCTGGACAACAACTGAAGGAGATGTACAAAAATACATTAATACAATGGTTAGTCCAGAATTTAGTGTAAATTTTGCATTATGTCGTATTTGAATCGTTTTTTATGCTTTCAAACATTTTGCAGACTACTATCCTTCCACTAGCCATATGCCACCATTTAGGAGAGGCCATCACGAGCAATCCTCTGTTGGATCCTTGGACTGTCGAAATGGTGCAAGACCGGCCAAAGCAATACAACAGCCATTATTGTGGTGTTTACATGCTCAAGTACATGGACTAAAAAAAAAAAAGATCTCGCCACAACATTGGTCTCGAAGGGATGCCCTGACATGAGCTTGAGAGTTTAAAAAGGGTGTAGCTAGGCATCTTTATTATTATTGATGTACTTGACGCTTTAGATTATATAAAAGTCTTTTTTTATATCAAAGTCTTTTCCCCATTACTATTGTCATTTACTGCTTTTGGATTGGTTTCAGAAATGTTTGATTATATTGAGAATTATTGGATTATCTTAAGAATTGTTGAATTGAGTTGCTTCAAATTGTTGTGAGGATTGTAGGAAGTATTTTAAGAATTGTTGTGAGGATTGTTGGGAGGTTTTTGAGAATTGTTGTTAGTGTTGTTGGATGGATTTTGAGATTTGTTAAGGATTGTCGGAGGGAATATGTGTAGGTTTGGTTTGGTTTGGCATAAAATGGAAGGGAGATAGGGGTTTTGGGTAACCAGTATTGTTTTTAGCGATTAATTAGCATTTAAAGACCACTCTCAGTATTCTCTGATCACTACTGTCTTTAGTGGTTAGGAGATGTTGAAAGTGATCCCTAACCACTACAAGAGTATTGGATACAGACTATGTTCAAAGCAAGATAAAGTTGTTCTCTAATGAGCTGGAAAGGGTGAAACAAAGACTTAGTGGCTGGAAATCTAAATGTCTTTCAATGGCAGGCAGTGGGACCTTAATCTAATCGATGGCAATGGCTATACCAACTTACACCATGTTTATCTTCAATCTTCCATCATAGACGTGTGAGCATATTAATAGTACCATTCACATATTTTGGTGGGGTCACAATAGACAAAGAAACACTTTTTTTGTCCAAAAGCTTGGGTTACCATTTGTATTCCAAAAGATAGAGGAGGACTGGGTTTCAAGCCGATGAAAGCCTTTCAATCAAGCCCTAATTACAAAGTTAGGTTGGACAATGATAAATTAACCACCTGAAGAAAAAAACTTGGGTTCAACTTCTGGAGAAAAATATCTCAAAGGCACCGTTTTCTTGGATTGTAACCCACAGAAGACTGTCTCGTGTGTGTGGAAAGAAATTTTTTCAAGCAAGGAAACACTAAACAAGGGAGTATGCTTTGTTGTGGGAAACGGAGAAAAATCAATGGGTACCAACCATACCGAATTTCTGGCCAAGCATCACCTCAGATAATTTACTAGTTGGCGCCAAAGTGTCTAGTCTCATTGATCAATAGACTGCAACATGGAACCTCGATAAGCTGCGTAGCAACTTCTCGGAAGATCACTCTGGAGAAATACAAAAAATTCGTATATCTCCGTCAAGACCCCAGGATTTTTTAGCCTGGACCCGAAATAAAGCCGAAAAGTTTTTTGCAAAATCGGCATATTACTTCCATAATGGAAACAAATTATGTATTGATGATGAAAGAGATCGACTCTTCTAGAAGATCCTTCGGAAAGCAAAGATCCGTGAGAGGCATAAAATTCTAATTTGGCGAATTGCATGGAATATCCCTGTCAGAATGAAGTTTCGGCCATAATTCCTGAAATTGAAACTAGTTGCCCGTTATGCAAATCTGCGGAGGAAACTACATCACATATATTCGTTGTTTGCCTTCTAAATTGAGCACTATGGTCTACATCCTTTGAAGGATTTCGTCCTCCTAATCTGTCGAATCAAGCATAGTCAAGCACCAGCAACTATCCTCGAAGTGACACGCTGTAATGGCTTTCGGATATCTTATTCCCTCATCTCATTAATAGTGACCTTGATATGAGCCACCGATATACTATGTTCGCCACTATTATCGTGTATCATCTATGGAGATAGAGGAATCAGGTAGTTTCTCAAAACATTGAAATCAATGCAAATGAGGCATCAAAACAAATCCTTGGGGGATATGCCTCGTACAAAGAGGTTGCGATAGCTTCCTAAACCCCCCAGAACACCCTCAAATCCACCTTTACATTGGTACCGAGCCAATTTTGATTCTGCAGTTCGTGATAATAGGACAATTCAAGCGAAAACTATCCGTGACCATGAAGGCAAAATCATTGCGACCCAGACCTTAGAAAGTGCAAATGGACCATGAATCTGCCAAAGCGTCTATTGTTAATAGACTTGGCAATTTCAAACAACTGCTCCCATGTTTTATTTGATGGAGATGCACAAGATATTGTTAACTGGCTTAATAATCATGAGATACCTTATAACTGGAAAAGCTCATCACTACAAGAAAAACAGCTTTTTTCGACGGACTTTTAGCGACGGATTCAAATCCGTCGCTAAAAGTAACTTTTACCGACGAATTTTCCGTCAGTAAAGGTCCGTTGTTAAAAAAACTTTTCCGAGGGATTTTTCGTCGGTAAAGATCTTTAGCGACGGATCTTTACCGACGGACTTTTACCGACGGAATATTCCGTCGCTAATTTTTATTTTTGATTTTCTCCCTTTTTTTCTTTTGCCAAAAAAAATTGAAAATGACTTTTACCGACGGACTTTTGCCAACGGCCAAAATCCGTCGGTAAAAGTCCTTAAAATTAAAAAAAACCCTACCCTTTCGTTCTTTTCTCCCCGCCGCTCACACCATTCCCTTCTTCTCTATCTTTCTAACACCTCCCACACACCCAACCTGCTGCCGCACCCCCACCCCACCGCCTCTACCGCTCGCCGACACACAGGGGTGGAGCTACGTATGAACGGGGGGCTAATGTACCCCCTCACCTGCGACGGTCACTCACTGCCGACGGTCACTCACCTGCGACGGTCAACGGCGACACGCGGACACACCCAACCCGCTGTCGCAACCCCACCCCGTCGCCTCTACCGCTCGCCGACACACAGGGGTGGAGCTACGTATGAACGGGGGGCTAATGTACCCCCTCACCTGCGACGGTCACTCACCTGCGACGGTCGACGGCGACACGCGGACACGGCAGGGGCTCCTGCCTCCTTGAGTCGACTCTCTCTATTGAGCTCGGCTCAGATCTGGAACGAGTGGAGCCGTGGACGCGCCGATCTGGAAGTATAAATGATCGGTGAATGGCGACGGCGAGGCGAGGACTCCACCGGCCAAGAACCCACTGCCGGCGAAATTCAGAAATTCAGATTTTTTTTTTAAAATATAGAAAATACTTTTAGCGACGGAATTTTCTGTCGCTAAAAGTAAATAATTCCGTCGGTAAAAGTAATTTTTTTTCGACGGATGACATAATTCCGTCGCTAATCTTTTAGCAACGGGGTTATAGGCAACGGACTTTTAGCGACGGGGTGTCCGTCGCTAAAAGTCTTTGGCGACGGATTTAGGGTTTTAGCGACGGAAATATATGTCGCTAAAAGTCCTTTTTCTTGTAGTGCCTCCACCAATGCAGAAGCTAGAGACAAGCTCAAATCTCTAACTTGCTGGTCGTTTTTGAAAGTTAGCAGATATGTAAATAGTTTAGCTCATAACCTAGTTGATAGGTAGATGTCTATAACTCTTTTGGTTTGGTTCCTCCTTCATCCTTTTTTTCGCTTTTGTCTCTGAATGAAAATGTGAACCATGAACTTCATTTTGTACACCCTGATTATTACTACCAAGACTTAATTAGAAAGAAAAAAAAAGATAAACCCTTTGATACTTCTAATAACTACATAGACCCCTTCTTGAAGTCAGTGATTTCTTGCAAAATGACAGATGTAATGAGGAGCTTTGGGAGGTAGAACTAGGAAGCAACATCATCAATCAAATTCAACCCACCCTCATATCCACTTACATCTCCTACCCTAACATTCATATTTGGGGAATGGAGACCAATGGGCTTTTCTCTTCCAAATATGTCTACTCCCACATCATTTGCCCTTTTAATGACAGGAACCACCAAAAGAACAGTATCTGGAAGAAATTTTGGAAAATCATGATCTCCAAAAAATTACACTTCTTCGTCTGGACTATGGCACCGTCTCCCAACTAACTCTGTATGTGCCACTAAGGGGTTGGACTTCAATCCAATCTGAGATTTTTGCCACCATCATTGGGAGGACACCACTCATGTTCAAAGATTTTGCCCAAAGAACTTGGAAATACTTCCTTCCTCCGAGTACAATGATGGAGGACAACAATCTAAACACGCTAGAATGGATGTTAAAGTACTCCTCCTCCCACAAAAATGACGAAGAATCCCTCCACCACCACCCATATATCTCTCTCTCTCTCTCTCTCTCTCTCTCCAGCATTAGTATTGTGACACCCTATTTTTTTAGGCTTTATTTATACGAGTCACCGTAGCACACGCGATGCGTGTGCGAAAGTGGAATGAATAGTATAAATTTAGTTTAAAAAAATCACGCATCACAAATACGTGTCTATTGTCATATTCAGTAAAATAAATCTTAAATTACAGAAAAATAAGTTAGCCATATTATCTAGAAATAAGTTAGCAAAATATTATTATAATATCAAATTTGTCCTTTAAATTTTATTTTAACTATATTTTTTGTTGAATTTTAATTTATGAAAACTAAACATGTTTTTATTAGTTATTTACCAATTAAGATTTTTATTACGATCATTTTTTCTTGAAATGCCACTTGTCACAATTTTAGGTTGGAAGTTATGTAACACTAAAGATGTGTTACACTAAATCATGTTTTGCCTTAATAAGTAGTATATATATTATCATTCTTATTTAAGTATGTAATAAAAAAAATCTTATTTAAGTATTTTAGTCTAGCTTAGTTGGTCCAATATAATACAGGTGGTTCGGTCCAGTTAGTTATCTAATCAGATTAGACTTAACATAAGTCAGAGCCTTGATAGAATTGAGAATCTAGTAGTTGAATAATTTTAATTTGGAACTCTGTCCCGATTTATTTCAATCACATTCACCGAACTCAAAAGGTAGACTTTTCCTTATATGATTGGGCTTAAAAGCAGATTAAGAAGGGAGACAGTAGTGGCTTGTATTCGGTTGAACCGACCGGTTCTACTTTTAACTTTTTTATGGCTAGTTCTTTACTTTTCTGAAGCTTGGCATCCACTTCTTCAACACATCTTCTTCAACCCAGTATCTTTCAGTCTCATTTAATTGAATATGTCTACCTCATTAAGGATCCTGAAGAACAACTTTCTTCGCCAAAAACGGTTTCAGCCTGTCACAATATCTTAAATCTTTCCTTCTGAAAGATCTGTCTAGAAACTTACTCCTGCTAGCGTCACCCAAGCTAATTTTCTTTGTTGAGGTAAAAAAACCAACTTGTGTTCATTATGAGACTTGCAATAAGCCTATTACTTAATTCTTCAGAGTTCAGCATTTTCTGACCAGGTGCAACTTTAAGAACTGATGATATTGCGTGTAAATAAAAACCCGATTGCCCTTAGAAATATCAAAGGAGTAAGTTTTTTCACCCTCTTTCTTCCTCAGTCAAAGCAGACGTTTTGCCTTTTTTGGGCCTAAAACCAGCCCTGCACGTGTAAGGTTTCATGGCGATGACCTAAGGAGTTTCAAGCTCAACTTTAGCCACGTCTACAACCATGTGAATCCCATTGTTGGTTCTTTGAAATACGTTCCTCTGGACAAATATTTCATATTTTTGCATGTTCTGAGAAGATCCTCATATTTGGAAGCACCATCACTCAAACAAGTCGTGAAATTTCAGACCTTCAAATTTGCTTTTAAGTTGAAGACTATAAAGCTTAATTACCATATTCATGTCCACGCTAGTTAGCTGTAACTTTATGTTTAACTTGTTTGAGTCGGTTTACACAGTGTCCAACAGTTTTATCAGGTACCTGATAAAGTTTTGCCACATTAGTAATAGAAACTTCATCTCATGTGTAAGTGAAAAAATCTTCTAGTTGAGCCCAAGGATACATAGAACTAGCAGGCAGGTCTATATACCAAGAAAATCTAGTATCTGATAATAAATTGCTAAATAATCGCAACTTAATTAGAGTAATCATGCCACCGTAGGTTCCCGCTCCAACCCATAAAACGGCCTATATGATTAGCTGTTAGTTGTTAACCATCAAACTTTGATTTCCCATATTCTGACGTGGTACGCACATGTCTTCTTCTTGTTTTGTACTTAATTATCACGTAGGCTAATCTCCTTTCCTCCGTGGCTTGAACTATTCCTAAGATTGAAAGTTTTCACATTTTAAAAAAAAAAACAAAAGATGATTGGAATTTGGAATTTTTCATCATGATTGATTTATTCCTTCAAGTGTTGACGTGGCACTTACATGTTTCTTGATCGAACCAGCAATCTTAGGCCGAATCATCGGAGAAAACATAGTTTGTGTAGACATACAGATACAGGTTAGTTAAACACCGTTTGTGTAAACATATAAGTTTGGCATCTGATTTTTGCGTGCCTCACCTGTTTCCTTCTCTCTTGGCATTATTATTCATAAATAAATAGGCCAAGAAGTAACCAGATTTCAATCTACAAAACCATTAATGAATTTTTAACATAGCTCCCAATTTGTCGAGAACTGGTATTCACTCGTTACTTTGAGATTTTTTGTCGCGTTGATCACCATCAATTCGGATCAGGTGTGGGGCTCACCCTCCACGGGTTCTTAATGGCAACAGTTTCTGCAACTCCATATAATAGAGCCCGCTTGAGGGGACCTATCAATAAATTTCAAGCTTATCAAGAAACAAATTCGTCTTCCTGACCAGGCGTCCCTTTCATTTTCACCCACTAGTTAATGAATGGACCAGCAAGCGGCAAGTGCCACATATTGTCGGGACTAAAAATGGAATTGCAGTAATGGTCCGGATCGGTCTATTTTGACCCATTCAAAGTATGCCAGTGCTAGGGCTGTCTCTACCGTACGCACAGCCTTTAATTAGTGATGGTGGCAGTTAACATGCAACCTGAAAGTTTTTTTTGTTCATTATCTCTACCCTTTTCGGTGTGTTTGATCCATGTTCTTGGGAAATTGATATCCTGGATCGAATATCAACTCTTTCCCTCTTCTTCTGTACTAAAAGTTTGAACTGTGTACGTTATTCGTAAGTGTCACTAGAAATTATTTAAAGTGTAAGACTTCACGATTAAAAAAATACGGTGTTATTTTATTCTCCTATATTTCATATCCGTGCATTTGTACACTTGAATTGAGAATTCCGAATTCATAAATACATAAGAAAATATTAGGTTGCGGCTACATAAATGAAATACAACGCAATACAATTTAAACTTTTCTATAAAAGATGACCTTCCACACAGGGGCAATTCTTGAAATGAATAAGCTTTGTTCAAACCATTCGGTCAGATTTATGGAGTAGCAGAACTGGATATGGAGAGGAGTGGAATAGAGGAAGAAGATGGGTCTTATAGGAAGTTACCATACAAGCCTCACTCATGACATTAAAAGAGCAAAAGTAAGGGGCACCCGGGTAAATTTGTGTAATCCATCTTTATTCTTAGACTTAATACTCTCTACTATTACAAGAATGCCATTGATGAATGAAATATATATACATATAGGATATTTTGCTTTATTCTTCTTTTTAAAGGTCATTAAAGTCTCTTTTTAAACCGCTAAAAAAATATGTTGGTATACTATACATGCCACAAGCTAAATACACTATCTTATGCAAAGTCGAAATATTTGTTGCTAAAACTGTATTGAAGAGACTTTTTAATTCAATATAGTGATAATTTTCTTTCATAACTAGTTGAAAAGATAAGTAAGATGAACTTTAAATTTGGAACTAGTTATATATTTCATAAAGTACTTGAAAGCTCCACGTTTTTTGTTTTTCAGTGCACTAGGTGAAAAATTCTAATGCTCATGCACTTTATTTTTTCTTTAGTAATATGCAACCTTTGATGAAGTCGATGATTTTTTCTATGCTATACAAATTCAATAACCCTGTACGCGTGTTTGGTCCCCCCCGAATGCACATCCTGGATCCGCCCCTGCTTCCACATACACCATACCCATTGTGACACTGTCTGAGGAGAGGATGCAAAGTTATATGCCACGTCCCCGGTCTCATTTTATTCCTAATGAATATATGCTTGTTATACAACAGCCCCATATTGAGTAATAGATACAACGAAAGGATAGTGATATAAGCCTCGTACAACTTTAGGGCATATGTGCAATTGTAACTATATATCAGGACAAGTTAATGCGCTTGTGACTGAAATCCTAAATATATGGAAGCCAGCTAGCTAGGCTTAAAGGAACTAAACACGGAGTATGCAGTAGTCTTGCACAGATTTCCATCTTGCATGATTTTGGTGCGAATCGCAAACCGTTTCACTTGGTATTAAAATTGGGAGCACCAAAACATTTATCAGTTCAGAAATATCTTATAAACAGGTTTCTTATGTAGATATACATATCTTAATGAACTTTATACTTAAGAGTTGAAACAAACTGGTGAATAGTATTCACCTTATAATTTTATTATATAGTATTTGTTACTGTGCCACTGCCGATCAATGATTTTCTTTTTGTTGAAGGAAGAAGAAGGAGAGAAGAGAAAGTAGCTCTGAATTTCCCAAATGAAACAAACACACATCACCTGAGAACTTTATGAAGACTCTGTTTTTACATTATGAAACGTACATATAGGTGCTGAAATCATTACAACGAGCACTCGTGAAGACATAAAAGGTACACATTTCTCAGAACAGAGAAAGAGCAAGGCTGCCTATTTTACCAAGCATGAATGGAGAATATCCACTCACGCCACTTATTTTCAGATCCAATGAGGAACTTATTACTTTCGGCACACAGGGAGTGCGTAGATCTAGTAATGTACGTGCTCACGGTTTTGGTCAGTTGTGAGTCTCCGTTACCACGGCCTCACCAGCGTAGGAACAACACCTTTTGCATCCACCATAACCTTTATAACAGCAACCGTAGCGGCAGTAACCTCCTCCACCCCCTCCGCCATGATGGCCACCTCCACCATACTGGCCACCTCCACCATACTGGCCGCCGCCCCCTCCACCATACTGGCCGCCGCCACCTCCACCATACTGGCCGCCGCCTCCTCCACGATGCCCGCCTCCGCCTCCTCCATAGTAACCACCACCACCACCATACTTGGCATCATTTAACCCATTCGCACCTTCAGCTACCTCAGCTGCACAAATACATCATTGCACATGCATGCATGAGTATGTTAGCTCATTTAAAACATTGAAAACTTGGCTATACATGATGTTTTAGTTTTGTATTTTGGAGTTAATGGCATCTGAAGCATGTCTTAGCTCGAGGCTCGAGCACCGCAAATTTCTTCTTTTAGTTCTTCACACATACATAGATTTTTAATTTTTTTGGGTAAATTTACATTTTGCCTGCTTGTGTATGAGTAGCCTAAATCAAAAAGCTGAATCTAATATAGTGGACAAACTCACTCTTTTGCGTGGACACAGTGGAAGTCTCAGCCAAATCCCTTGCTGCAACCTCAGAGGAAATGACAAGAACGATAGCCAAAGTAAGGCCAAGGAACACAGCTGCCTTGGAAAACATTGTCTCACTAAACTTTCCCTTGCCTCTCACTTATATAATGTAAAAGGATGAGACATCTAGCTTACTCTCCTCTCTATTTATAGGAAGAAGAGTACCCCGCTTAGAGGGTGTTTGAGCATTGGGGGGGGGGGGGGGGGTGATCCTAAGAGAAGAGATAGGAAAGAGATAGGAAAAATTCTAGCCGTTACACATGTTATAGAAAGATAGTTATAACTCTCTATATAGCGACAATTAATTGTCGTTAAATTTTTAGTAATTTTTATTTACTGACGCTAAAAAATCATGTTAGGAATTATTACTAAAAGTGTTACCAGAAAGCCTTAAAAAATATTTAGCATTCGTTATATAAGGGGTTCTAGCTATCTTCCGAACCAGGGTAACATCAAAATATTTTCTAACGAGAGATTCATTTACCATTTTTGTTTTGTGTTTTCATTTGGTGTTTTTATTTTCATCATTTCCATTTGCATTTAGAAAATATGCTTGTGAACTTTGATCTTTTTCACCAAAATTTCCCTACCTATTTTTTTAGACACTTTGTGTACTTATAGCATTTTCGTTTTCATTTTGTAACAACTTTACTTGTTGTTTTCCTTAAATATCCTTACTATTTATATGTGAAGGTACCCTAATACCCTCAAATTCCCTTAATTGTGAGATATATGGCCCACGTAACCCCACTCCTCTTCCCTTTCCCAAAAAGATTCCCCATCTACCGCCACTCCAAAGCCCCAATATCCACCACCACCATCGTCAACTAGTTTTATCCCGTGCGTTGCATACGGGAACAACAACTATCAGAGATCTCGTATTTGTATTTGTATGCCTAATAATAATTTCAAAATTAGTATTGACAATAAGATAATCAAAAATTATTTTTATCTTTTTAAAGGAGTTCTCCTACCAATTTTTATCGTTACAAATGACCTTGAGTAATAATTGTTCGTTTTTAGTGACAAATGAAGATGAAAAATAGTGTATAAAATATCTGAAATGATATCTACTATTTAATAACAATTGCAGTGATAAACTATTACTTAAGACCACCAAGAAAAGAGTACAGTATATAATAAATGATTGAAAAAAATGGGAGTGTAAACAATGTATTAAACTTGTAATGAAATAAAAGGAAGGAGTTTAGGGTAGTTTAAGAGAAAAATTGATGGAGAATCTTGTGTTTCCCTAAACAGTAAAAAAGATTTAAGATAAAAAATAAATATATCAAGAATTACTTTTGTCAAAATATAGGAATTAATGGAATTGTAAAGATATAAATAAATTTTTTGAGTGTACATGTTGACATAGAAGAAAGAGAAATGTAAAATCTATATAATTGGTTGAATCTCAAATGGAAAGAAGGAATTCAATTAGAGAGAGTATGAATCCAAATCATTATTAAAAAGGTAAGTAAATTTAAAATATTTCAAATTTCAAAATAGGAAAGTCCATATGTCGAATTAAGAGAGTGTCCAAGTAAGCGATGACTGGACAACATTCTCTCAGCTTCGGCTTTCATATATATATAATTAGATTTCCTCCTATAAGGTGGGGGTGCTAATATGGTAAACAAAGCCACAATATCAACCACAAGCAAAGCTTATCCTTTTGGACAATACGAGGGTGAACAATTCATCTTGGGCTCTGTAATATCTATCTCTGGTGGCACTCAAATCTGAAGTGTTAGGTGGTTAGGTGATTGTCGTGGGTTACGATTGGAGGTAGATAACGTTACGACGGTGGTTTGATGGTGGTGTGGCGGCTATGTGTGTCGTTATGTGGCTATGGAGATCCGATCTGGCATAGTGGTGGTTTTACGGTGGTTATATGGTGTTGACATGGCCGGAGGAGATGAGGTCTGAGGTGTTTAGCAGTGGCCGTTGTGGTTCTTAATTTATATTATGGTGGTACAATGGCGGGGCTTGGTTTCTTTATCGTGCACGATAAAGAAAAATGATGGTGCCAGTACAAACAGAGAGAGTGAAAGGGAGCAATGATTTGTTTGTGTCAAAACATTTTTTTTTTGTTGCTTTTAACATGGGGCTAATTTTGGTCGGGGAAAAATTGAAAATACCTCAAAGGTATTTTCAGTTTTTTGATAATTTTTGGATAATCCTATCAAAAACACGAAAATAGAAAGATATATATACTATATATAAAAGAAAAACTTCTTTTGGTGTAACACATCTTTGGTGTTACTAACTGCCTATCTAGAATAGTGACAAGTGGCATTTCAAGAAAAAAATTTAAAATATGACACAAAATACAAATTTTAAATGGTAAGTAACTACCTATAAAGACATGTTTATTTTTCATAATTTAAACTTCATCAAAAAAGTATAGTTAAAGTAAATCAAGAAGTTCTAACGTGATATAAATAAATACGCATTACCATATTGCTAATTTTATTTTTGCACATGTTTGATTTTAACAATTTTAATTTCCTTAAAAAACTGTATTAAATCTAAGTTTGATAAAATGAAAATATTTTGCTAACTTATTTTACCACACGCATGACTAACTTATTTTACTAAAATTTAATATTCATATTACCGATGTGACAAAAAACACTTATACGTGATGTTTGATTTTTTTTAACAAAATTGATATTATTAATTTTATTTTTGCACACGCATCGCGTGTGCCACAGTTACTCGTATATATAAAGGGAAAACATAGTTTGGTCTAACACATTTTTTGTGTTACATAACTACTAATCTAGAATGGCGACAAGTAGTATTCTATTACATAAAACAAAAGTTTAAATAGTGAATAACTACTTTTAGTTTTTATAATATACAATTCATTTTACCGAATTACTATATATAAAGGGAAAACATGGTTTGGTGTAACACTTTTTTGGTGTTACATAACTACCTATTTAGAATTGTGACAAGTGGCATTCTATTATTTTTTCTTGAAAATTTCATAAGACAAAAGTTCAAATAGTGAATAACTACTTTTAGTTTTTATAAAGTACAATTCATTTTACTAAATAATAAATATTTATACATGATGAAGATTTTATATTATTAATTTTTTTTACACACGCATCGAGTGTGTCACGGCGACTCGTGTGTATATATATATAAAAGAATTTTTTTTGCCATGATTACAAAAATGAAAAATACTAAATGTCAAACAACTAAGTCAATTAAGGGTCAATGCTTGTTTCGGGTGAGACTATTCGTGTACCTCTTTTTGGCTATTAACGCACTTTGAAATTTTATTAGTTTATGAGGCTATCCTATCAAGTGTTTGGTCGCTATAAATGACTTTGGTCGCTATAAACCGTAAAAGAAATGCTTAAACAGCATCATCTCAATTTTTTCCAGCAATTGCATTGTCATCTCGATCAAATACGTTATTAACCTCCTTTTCTCCTTCCTTTTGTTCGGTGACCTGATCAAATCCAACTCACCTCAATAGAACTAGCAACAGTAAAATAGCAAATGCATCTGTTCAATCAGTAACAAACAAGTCCATGGTTCTGCTTTTAATGAGAGAAAGAAGGGCGGTGGCTAGGGTGAACATTTAGAACGATGATCTCAATCTAATTTGAAATTTGATCTGCATTATCTGATCATTCATAAATTGATCGAACAAAATAATTGATGTTGCTTGCTTTTTAAAATGAATTGAATAATCAGTTTATAAGTCGGTTTCAGTAAGGAAATTTTTTAACCCAACTAAACTTGAGACTTACGTACCTTCAAAAAACTACTCCCTCCATGAACGTCCCAGAAAAAATTCTCTATTTTATTTTGGCACGCATATTAAGGATTAAAGTTATATATTTTCTGTTTTTAATTTTACCCTAGAGAGACAGCCGGGAGGAGGGGGGAGTGGGCCAGGAGAGAGAGAGAGAGAGAGAGAGAAAATGAGTTGGTGAAAGGTTAAATGTGGAGAGAAAAATAGAATAAAAAAATGTGTAAGAAAGTGGGTCAAGAGAAAAAATTTGCTAGTTAATGGTTAAATGTAGAGAGAGAAACAAAATAAAAGTGTACAAAGGATAAACATGAAAAGACACTTATAGAATCTTTCTTAATTTGGACTGACGCTCAAAAAAGAAATATGATCAGTTTTTTTTGGAACGGAGTGAGTATAATTTTAGCCCACCTTAACTTTAGTTAGTATAGCCATTGTACTGCTATTACTTTTCTTCTAGTTCTTAAAATAGGCCACAAAATATAGACTGATATAGATATTATGAGTGCCCAATAGTAAATTGAAAGGCCTAATTAAAAATTCTAAAGGTCCAAACTTATCAAACTGACTGAACCGTTCAATTTGTTCAAACCATCAACATTGATCGCTAAAATCGAAGACATCAACTCCAATATGGGTCAGTTCAACTTCCTCTTCAACCTCCAAACCGAACTAAGCTCCTCCTTTTTTTTTTTTTTTGGAAAGGGGGGGGGGGGGGGGGGGTTCAACCTCATAGTGGTATATTAACTAGGTAGCTTAAGTTACCATATGCTCTAAGAGCATAAACTGTTAGAGAATCGACCCTAATGTATATCATGATTTAACACTCCCTCTAACATGCGAGCCTTCAATTCACATGGAGAGATAAATGAATGAGAAACAAATCAAGGTGCGCTAACATATATCAGTGAGCCCAACAATGTACATCATGCCTTAGCACTTCTATCACGTGCAATCCCCAACTGGACATAAAGAGACAAATCAATAAAAGAACAAATGAAGGTGCACCACCAATAACTATACATTACATAGAGTGTAAATTGGACTAGTATAAAGTGGTGACCAAATTTGCCAGTCGGGATAGTCGAATTCAAGACCTTACTTAATTAACAAGAGCTTTGATACAATATTGCAGTTGATCTAAAAAACTTAAGTTGTTGGAAAATAAGTCCAACTATGTATATCATGAAAGAATGAATCAAAATATGTATATCATGCTTTAACAAGGTTGAATTCTATGAGGTTCTAAAGTTCTTGCCAACCTTTTGGGTCCTACGAAATTCCTCTCCCTTTGACATTCAATGTTTGTGGTCCACTATAATAACTGGCTTAGCTAAATTATCTCTTGTAGTATTATCTAGTCGACGTGATACCGATCGCGAGGGTACACGCTTTCGTCCTTCAATACAAAGTTACGCACAAAGTTCGTAAGCCTAATTATACGTTATCAATATCGTTACTCTATTGCGATATGACATTACCGGCTATTGCATTTTAGGAAATAATTTGAGATCTAATTAGAGATAGGGAAAAATGGAGTTTTTTTCCCGTAATATTTTGTGATGGTTCATAATGGTCCGAATTAGCACCAAGCTTTGAAGCGCAAACATTAAAGATGATTTACTGACGATTAAGTAAAGTGCTCTACGCGAAGCTCTAATCTTTTCAAGCAAAGCATAGAGAAATAAAAGAAGTTTGCTCAAATTTTTAGGGCATTAATCAAGATATCATCATGAATGTAGGATCCTGCCAAGGTCATGAAACGTATCAAACTTGGCCACTCTTCTTCTGACTCTGCAGGTCCTACTATACTATTAACTCGATCCGATATTTGAGAGGATATATATACTTTAGCAAAGTCTAAACAGCCTAGCAATGGAGAAACGGAACTGTAGATAAGTAGGACCGATCGATGCACCATCGCCCAGTGGCTTGAAATCTTATAAGATCCACAATTCCACATGGAGGGTCATGCACTAATGGGGATATCAATCAAGTAGGGCTGCGTGTGGGGTGGGTGTGTGTGTGTGTGGGGGTGGGGGGGGGAGAGTATTTAATACCACCTGCTTGCTTGATATTTTCCTTGGCAGTCGAGCATGCAGTTGGGGCCGTCGGCAGACGAACATGTGGAGGCTTTAATTTGGACAACAAAAGAATTTTAAGCAAAAGATCGATGTGTTGTAATATCATGTAAAAGTATTTAACTCAAAATAAAATAAAAAACATAAGTTGAAATATAAATTTTAATTAATTATTGACGTGTGATTTTATCTTCAACGTTCATGCATTACTAAATCTACACACAGGATATTACATCAACAGAATGCTTATACCAACCTTTCAAGGATATCGTACTATTACAAAACTACTATCATGCATGATCTGGTTTGGCAATTTCCAGAACTTGTCAAAGTGATTCTTCATTAGTAGGCGTTCCTGGAGATATTTCATTGCTGATTTAAATGGTAGAGAAGCAGGGCACATCGGACACTGAAAATGCATGATAACTTGTATACACGTGCATCTTAACATTAAATATGCAAGTAAAATACCTTGGAAATTTTTTTGTTGCTACTCTGATTATAGGAAGATAGCTACAACTCACGTATAACGTCCATTAATAGCCATTAAATTTCTTTGATAATTTTTATTTAGTGACGCTAAAAGAATGTGCAGCTAAGAACTGTGACTAAAAGTATTATCGAAAATGCCAGTAATTATATTTAGCGATCATTAATTATCGATATAAAAGAAGTTATAACTATATACAATCAGC